>JAHWFO010117657.1:2599748-2620375 GCA_023313115.1 Rhysida immarginata | reverse complement strand
TCGTCCTTAAACTTTTACTCTGGTGACTTTTTTCATTGTTTTTTTTTATTATTTATTTTAATTTTGTCCTATTTTAATTAAAGGAGTGTATTCATCTTTATTAATATATAATTATCACTACTCCTACGTTTATAATATAATTATCATTACAGGTAAATGTTTCGTTAATTGGGACAGGGAGCTTGAAGAGGCTGTGAGAAGTTTTGCCTCCCTCAAGCAATGTCGCTGCTATGCCCGTAAATGCACATGGCAAAACTAAATCGCCTTTGCTACGAACATAATGCATAATTGCTTCGTAGAGGAAGGTTATACCACTTCCTGCAGGCCCGTCAATAAAGAGAAATCGTTTTGCTAAATTAGGATTTTCAATTGCTTCCCTAATTTTTTCGAAAGCCAGTTTTTGTCCTTAATTTATCATATCGTATTTTTCATCGAATAGAGCTTTTTCGGTGTCTGTGTCGAAATATTTGTTTGAGTGGATGTGCTCATCATAATTGCCATGTGGAACCTCGAGCCAAAAATGTGCTAATGACTTTCCATGTGTCTGCAACACAGATGCTATTTCTGTAAATGTCATATCGAGATCTTGCTCTCCATCAGGAAAGCGTCTCTTATCGTCTTCCATAAGATTGTCTTTATGTCTTCCATCAAACAATTTGGCTGCAGCAGATGGTTCACAGATGATGCAGATAAATGCATATAATTGCCTAAGCTGTATTAGCATTTCATGAGTTGCAGCCTCATTTAGGCAAGTATCCCATTTCGAGTCGTCATCAGTTAGGCCCCTTGCATTGCAGGCCTCTTGGAAGGTCGAATATGGAACAGCGTTTCCTTCAACAGTTCTTAAGTCATCAAAAGAAGTGGCACCCTCGAACATATATATACATTTCTCCCTCTCCCTGGGACATACTGTAAACATCCTACCAATTGTAGTTTCATGCCCTCTTTGACGTGTTTTCCATTTATAATTTTTTTCATCCCATGTATAATGCTCTGGGATTTCAATATATATAAACGGCCGGGCATTAGGGTCATGTTGATTAAGCTGAAACCAAGCCAGTAGTTTTGACTCCGTAGCTCTGTGGTGGACAGCTTCAGCTTCTTTGCCTGGTATAAAGAAAACTGTATGCTTGTCCTGAAGATGGATATGTAATCTTTCGACATGATCGGTTTGATGGTGCCAAATATATTCTCGAAGGCGCCAACCCGCCTCAGGTGCACTGATATATCGCGTTTCCAAGTAATTTGTAACTTCATTCCATTCTAGTGTGCCTCCCTGTTCTGTATTTACAGTAGCGAACTTAATATGTGCACAGTCATGCCCTTTGTAGATGTATTTAAAAAGGTTTTTAACGCTTTGAATTGAGCTACAAATCTCTACGTTAATATGGACATTATATTTTAGACACAAACATGGTTTATATGGCACTACCCATCTGTTATCTAATTTGTTACCCCTAAATTCAACAAAAATGTCATCATCACGGCGTTGTACTTCGGGTACCCATGAACATTGCTGTTGGTCTCGGCACAAAAATCCTTTGGGAATTCTTTTGTACACCTGCTGCTTTCCATGCATGGTGCGGTCGAATTAAGTTGACCACGTGGACCATGTATCATGCATGACTTAACAATTTCGTGAAGTCTAGGATAGGCGACTTTATCAGGGAGCTCTGCACAGACAATTTTGTTAATTCTTTCAATCTTCCATGCTTTGTCTCCTAGAGACATAAAAGTTAATATTTGCGCATGAGGAAGTCCTCTTTTTTGGAACACGATCACGTGGAGCATACCCCTAAAGCGTCCAAATCGGTGGTGTTTGGTTATGTCTTCAAGTAGCAATTTAACTTTCCTTTCAAATACTCGTGCTATTAAATCGGGACCGTCACATGGTTGCTGGCCTCGAAGAAGGTTTTCTTTTATTTCTTTCGATTTCGGATTGCAAGTGAAGGTTACAAATAAGTCAGGTTTGCCGTATTTTCTGACCACAGCCATGGCTCCTGATAATAGTACAAGGGCTCAAAAGTCCAAGCGGGTCATACATTTGTGAAATGCGAGAGAGCACTGTGCGCTTAGTAACTTTCAGATGAGGAGCAGGGGTGATGGAAAATTTCAGTTCGTCTTCATCAGGATCCCAAAGTAGACCAAGAGTCTTTGTGTACTCGTGAGAGCCGATATCCACGATCAAAGGATGCACTTCTGCAGTGGAGAAGTTCTTGAGAATATTCGGTTCATTAGAAACCCATTTTCTAAGATTGAAACAACCAGTCTTTAGAACAGCAGACAGAGCATTGCAGAGGTGGGAAGCTTCAGCTTCGGTATCACAGCTTGAAAAAACATCATCAATGTAAAAATCCTCTTTAATAATGCGAGAGATAGCAGGCTAAGTGTTAGTACATTCATTCCCCAACTCAAATAAGCAACGAATGGCAAGAAAACTAGCAGCAGTAGTGTTATATATAACTGTATTCAAGTTATAAATCTTGATAGGCATTGTAGGATCAGGTCTCCAGAGAATTCGCTGTAATGACCGCTGTGAAGGGTTAATCAGCACCTGTCTGTACATCTTCTCAATGTCTGCAGAGAAGGCAAACACATGTTTTCGAAATCTAAGTAGTATGCTGACCAAATCTTGCTGAATTGTAGGACCAACCTGTTGAATAGAATTAAGAACGAGGTCTCAGAAGGATCTGGTTCACAGGGAGTCATATGTCCCAAATCTTCATATTCAGACATGAACTTGGTGTATTGCAACTAAAGGGGTTCATTGTAAGAAAAACGTCCTTCCAGGTTAAAGAGACTCTTTTCTCTAGAAGGATAAGGAACACCTAATAGATCAGGAGATTGGCACAGTGGAAGTGAAACGATGAATCTTCCGTCAATGTCTCGGGTAGTAGTCTCTTTGAAAATAGCTTCACATTCATCCTCTGGAGGAGAAGAGGGGGAGGGGGGAATCTCTTCGATTTCCCAAAATCTTTGTAACTGTTGTACAACGTTAGCTACGTTGTGAGTGAAGTTATATGTCGTAGTCTTTTGAGGAAGATCATATTCATAAAGACCGGAGACAATCCATCCGAAATGAGAAGCGTGCAAGGATGGACCACCTTCACCCAAAGAGAGCCGTTGTCCTTGAACGACTTGCCAAAAACAACTAACTCCCAACAACAAGTCAATGCGACCAGGTATGTTAAACGTGGGATCAGCCAGTATCACGCCAGGAGGAGTGTTCACATGGGAGGAATCAATAGACTTACAAGGCAGAAGACCAGTGATCTGAGGCACAACCAAGCACTGCACCTTGAAAGTAAAATTGGAGGAGCATGATTGCAGAAAAATGTCACACCGAAAACGGATAATAAAAACATTACCAGTAACACCTTGTACTTCCATCTTGATCGGAGATACAGGCAGTTGAAGTCTCTTGCACAGGGACGATGTTATGAAGGAAGACCTTGCGAATCAATCAACCGCAAAAGATAGCAGTGCCCTTGCGCTAACTGGGTAATAGAGGAAAGAGAGGGGCGTGCATCATCATCATGGGAAGGGTGGTCGTTGCGAGGTTTATCAGAGTTTTGGTGCAGAAGAGTATGGTGTCTCGCACGAAAGACGCTACAATTGTGCTTAGACTTACATTTTTTGACATGGTGGCCGTTAGCAAGGCAGTTAAAAACACAGGCTTTCCTATTTTACTTTAGTAGAACGATCAACCGTGGACAGCTGCTTAAAGGTAGGGCAAGAATACAAGGGGTGATCACTTTCACAAGCCACACAAATACAAGTGGTAAGAAACGACTTGGCAACAGTATGAGAATTGGACGGTTTGGCATTTCTCTGCTCCGGGGTTTCTAACAGAGAGGAACGAAGCTCCAAAAACTTTAGGAAATCTTCGCACTTAAGAGGAGTTGAAGAGGTAGATTTCTCCTCGAATTCTTTCAGTGTAGATGGGTCCAATTTAGAACTTAAACGATGTACAAGCAGAGCATCACGTTGAAGTTCTTTCTCGAGCAAAGAATCAAGAGAGCGTAAATCCTTGCGAGTTCTGTCAATCAAGATTTTAGATCATTTGAAGACACCTTGTTGAGTGTCTCAGAGGTGAACAAAGACTTAATGTGATTATGTACAAGGATCTTTTTGTTATTATATTTATCATTGAGTGTGTCCCAAGCAATGGAGTAATTAGCAGTGGTGAGTGACAGCTTCTTGATGCATTCAGCAGCTTTGCCTGTGAGGGCAGAACGAAGATAGTGAAAATTCTGAACTGGACTGAGTGATTCACTCTCGTGTATTAGGCTTAGAAATAGATCACGGAAATTAAGCCATTCAGAAAAATGTCCGTTGAATTGAGGCAAACTAATCAATGGCAATTTAATAGGACTGACAGCCGATGAATCATGGCTTTGAGTAAAAAGAACTAAAGAGCTTTCATTGTTAGAAACAGAAACGTTAGTCACGCTAGGAACATTCAATTCTAAAAGAAGATTGGCGGTTGCGATTAATTGAAAATAACGGGATTCGAATTCTGTAGTTTGTTCTTCACCATCCGCGTCTTCTGTGTGAATGTCAATTTCCAACTGCAGCTCTCTGAACGATATAAGGAAAGTCTTAACATCGAGCAATCTCTCTTTCAACTGGGAGGAAACCATCACAGGAAGTTGAGTCGGAGGGGGGTTTTCGGTTTGAACGGTACGCAAATAACTCTCAAAAGGAGTTAGCTGAGCTTTAATAGCTGTACGTTTCTTCTTAGATCCATTGTCAAAGAACAGAGTCAGAAACCAGAGTAAAAGCAGGCAATGAAAATCGAAAGTACACAAAAAAACAAAATGGCGGATTGAAGCGTCACTCGACGATGTAGAACAAAGAGAAGCGATGATGGCGGGAACAGAAACGGCGGGAATCCAAACAGGAAGACTGAGAAACAAAAGTCTGCTTACAGGTTTGCTGAATGAAACACAACCTGCGGACGATTTTTGGAGTTGTAAAACAGTTGATATGAAGGATAGGTGCTACAGACGCCGACAAACAACACGAATACTCGGAGAAAAACGCTTGAGTTCGGCTCTGGGAATGATGACATTTACGTCGCACGTAACCAGCAGAAATGATGAAGTAGAAAAGTTCTTTTAAATCCTCTGCCGACAGCTCAACTTAGATCCGGCTCGAAGGACGAAAATGTTAAGGAGAAAAGTTCATGTGGATCTGAATTTGATCGTATGACAAGAACTTACTGAGAACGTGGAATAAATTCATTACACTTGTTTATTCAGGCGGGATAAGAGAGAAATGTGCTCTGCACACTACACTAACTGATCTCCAATCAAGGCCAAGGAGAGTGAGAGACCAAACAAGTAACAATAAAACAATGAGGCGCGCACTCTGGCGTTAAACAAGTAAAACAATGACAAAACCCCCTTAACACTTCAGTAGATCTTATGCAATGTCTATCTATGTTAGCTAACCTAAACTTCCGAAATTACTTTGTAAACGGCCTTTAAAAAATAACAGTGATATCTATTGGTTTTTTGGTGTACGAAGACGTGATTATCGATAAACATCCGTAAAACTTCTGTCATAGCCATTGTCTTTAGATTGAAGGTCATAGACTACTATGATAACAGAAAATCTGTCCATTTGCATTCCTCCATTGTTCGCCGGCAAGGTAGACGAGAAGGCTATGGCAACACTTCCTATAATAAAAGCCCGTGCACTGAAAATTCATACATTGTTACATCATCATAAAAAGGCATTGTTAATCGTATTCCTACATTATGACTTCTTATGATCATATAACAATGTATGAATTTTCAGTGCACAGGCTTTCTTTCTAGGAAGTGTTGGCTATGGCGTAGGCTTTCTACTTCTCGAGTAGATCTGGTCGTTGGTTCGAATCCCTGGCCGGGGGCATGGATGTTTGTGTTTGTCCCGGGCTGCGTATAGATATAACTTGTGTAAAAGGCGCATAATGACCTTAGTAGTCGACGCCAAAATTTCTAATCAACCAACTTCCATTATTCAAACTGTGTCTGAAAATTACACATAGCAGGATTTAACACAGCCTACCGACAAACGGGAACCTTATTAAAGTTGTTTATGTTCTCAAAGTATGTAAAACGTTAAAACTAAATAGAGGTTACTTGTGTAAGGTTTTGAGAATTAATTAGCTAGAATTTGAATATTCAGATTATTTATGCAAATGAGCTATTTTATTATTCGCGTTCAGGATTGTCTATTTAGATTCAGAAGTTAAGAGTTTATGTAAAGTTTAGAAGAGTTTTTATGTAGAGAAAGATTAAATAAAGTTATTAATTGTTTTAAATATTTTTCATGCGTGGGTGTTAGGAGTGTCAATAGAGAGCCAAGTTTTAAGGTTTGTCAGAAGGAAAGAGTAAGAGTCATTTTACACAGCTTTGTTTTGATCGTTAGAATCATATTCAAGGATAGAAATTGTATGCCCAGTGTAGGACAAGAAACGAATTTGAGAACAGGATATGGGATAGAAAGACAACGAGAAAGAGAAGGTAAGATTTGAACTTTGGATTTTGAAAAAAGAAAGGAGACAGGGAATGATCACGTGGATGCCGAAGTTTGATTGGTTGTCGAAATCGAAATTGTTTTGTCAGTTATGCTAAGTGAAAACGTTTAGTCAGTAGCAATGTAACGATTCCCGTAGCCGAGTGTGCGGCGAACTACTCATAAATTTTTATACTAATTCGGCCTCCATCTGGTAATCCTAGGATTCCAGATGGGAAGTTTAAATTTTTAGTATTAATCCAGTTTGAGTTGTAGTTTATGAAAATGTAACCGTCAGATTGAAATTTAGTTAGCTCGCGTTATCGAGGTGGTTTGAGGAGTTTCCATCGAGCTGAGAACCAGCGTCATCAATTTCAATAATTTCATGGTTTGCGAGGGCTGTTGCAAGAATGTGTACCGAGCCCCGTGGAGTACCGAGATCCAGTACAAGAAGCCAGAGACGATCTTCCTGTGAGCCACTCCGTTGGAAGAGGACGACCCCCCCCTCCCGCCAAGCTCTGGTAGCAGAGAGGACGATAGAGATCCAAGAGCGGACAGATTGAGAAGACACGGTATAGCCCATTTCCAATTCAATGTCTCAATGGCCAATTCTTTAATTCCTCACATGATTTCATTCTTTCTATTTTAAATATTACATTCATATTTTGGGAAGGAATTATTCTATCAAACAGTGGGAAGGACAATTATAACGTAACTTAGAACAGTCATATTATACGTAAAGAACCCTGATTAATTTAATCTAAATCCTGTAATTTATCCAGTTAATTGTTTAGTTGTATTTATTAAAGTCTTACGTTCAGACCTTTATTCAGTAACAATATAGCAGATTGCTCAGTCAGTAGTTTACATTCATTATTATTTCGGAGCTATTAAAGCCATATTTGTAGCTTACATTCCGAGAGAAATAGAACAATTTACAGATTAGAGTTCCTGTTGAACATTGTTATCGTTATGTAATTCTAAATTCAGTATAACCCGAATTTCCTTGAGGTATAAATTGTATAATTGAACAATTGAGAATTGCATTCATACCTAATTTACATATTACTATTGCTAATTTATCGTTATTGTTATATCCAGAACTTTTGATCATTGTCTTATAAGTTTAGTCTAAAGGAATCCGTAATTGATAGTCATTCTGTTGTATGCCACATAATTTAAGTACTAAGTTATTATTTGGAATTGTGATTACTCATTGAAACGTATAATTAGTCAAATTGCCACAAGTCATTTCTTAATTACAAATTGTATCATTTTATTTGAATCTTAATTGGAGCGTAACCAAGTTGAAATTCATATCTTAAATTATCCTTATCATTTGCATTACCTTCCATACAATATTGTTTTATATACATCTGTTGAATATTGAATAAACATTATATGTTAAATTGTTAAGTCAGTCTAAGTGCCTATTCTTTCCTCTAGGCCGGGCCTGTTTAAGCGGAGGTATCTTTTATGTAAGTGGGATAAATCCTAAATTATCATAAAACTTTGTGAATAGTATAATTCACTGTAGCAGTCTTTTACCTAACATAATTATAATAAGTTACTCGACCATAAATCTATGAATATTATCCCCAGGAATCCTACACTTGATTTTTCATATAGAAAACTGATTTACCTTCTATTTTTCGTCTAGATGTGAATGGGCAGGCTTTCGCTATTATTATAAACTATGAAACGACTGAAAGAAGGATAAATTTTGTCGCCAGACGGTGCAAAATCCTGCTATTTGCGAATGAATTTAGGTAACAATGGACGAAGAGCAAATGCGAAGGTTTTCTCGTATTGTAGGCTATATATAGCAAATAACCTATGTGAGCACCTTTTAAAATTCAACTAATGAAGCGCTATCTTTTGACTTTTCTACGAACTGTACTAAGCTGAGCAATAGCCTACTACAATAAAGGAAATTCTGTCCAATAGTGGTGCAAATGGTGATCTAACAACGTGCAGAGTTAAATTGCAGCTCGGCCTCTAGTTAAAAAATAACGGCCGAGTTGCTTCTTTGAAATCAGAAAATCATTAAGATTTGGGCCAGTAACATAATTATGTTAAAGAAAATTAAATGAGATCAGAGGTGCGCTAGGCGGATTTACTTTATTAAAAATTAGTTGTGAAGATTATTTTGTATACATTCGAACCTCTCTTCTATAATAAATATTCATATAACGCCTTTTTCTCCTATAACGAATTTTTACCTTGGTCACAACCTAGATAAACATGTAAATGTTGAGTATTAACCATATTTCTGTATAACAAATTTGCCAAGTCCAATTGTATCAATAAAGGTTATTTGTCGTGGGTCGGAAATTTTTTTTTCTGTAAACCGTTGATCAATAAATACTGCAATACAATATGAAAATGTGGCAAAATATCTTTCTGGAATTCGAATAAGATAGTAAACAACTATCTCACAGCAAAGTTGAGACTTCACTACCAGCGCTAACAAGTGGCAAAGCGAGAAGATTATTGTACAAAATTTCGCATCATTGCAACAATAGATCAGCAAGTTATTTGGCAGGGTTTCCTTATCTTTGTAGGCTATGGCTGAGCAGACTCCTAAAACTTTAAATTAAGATATCTTTTTTTTCGTAAGCCGATTTTGATTAAATAGAGCCTGTATGTTATTCCAAGCTACGCTCAAGTTATCTATGAAAACCCCACGAAAATTCGTCAAATAGTTTTGGAGATTAGCGTGTTAAAAGAGCTAAACAGACAAACAAAATTTTTAAAAATGGTCTTATTGTATTCTGTAACGCTCCCTACATCACCCGCAATCAGATTTAGGCAAATATATTTAATGTACAGACACAACGGTTCTACAGTTTTATTATATGTATATAGAATATAAAAGAAGAACATAGATAGAAGGAGATGAGCATAAAATGATTATTCAGTGACAAGACATAAATAAGGCAGCGTCTATTGAGGAGGCAAAGGAATCAAACGTGTCTCCCTTGAGCTCCCTATCAAACGTCCAGACCTTTGGCAAAAATTTGTGTGTCTGTAAAGGGAAGAGAAAGAAAGAATATTGGTCAGAGAAACTCTGCAGCTAAAACAGAAAAAGCTATACGGGCATTGGAAACATCTGAACAACGGCTGTTTTGAATAAAGCAAGAGGGTATAAGAGCTTATACGTCAAGGGCAAGAAAACGTTGTGTCCAAAATATCTAGGGAAGTTTCCCAGTGGTGAAGATAGACATTGTTTTAATCTAGGCAGAGACAAGAAGAATTTAAATAAATTCCCGGTAAATCAACTAGAATTCCTGTTTTTCGGATTTTTCTGAGAATGTATAGTCCCTTCGCTCCGTGTGGTATTATTTGACCAATTTGGAGTTATAATTTAACTTTTTGAGATTGTTCTGTTTCCCTCTATGCGTAATTATCCCGGGCAACGCTAATAAGACTTACAAAACAAAATGTACTGTTGAGATGCCAATGGGTCTAGTCCTCCTTCAAAACACAGAACACAATAAGTCATTCTTAAGTCTGGCACGTTGCAGTCCACTTGCTATAGCTATTGAAATGTTTAGTGATGCGAATGAATGGATTAAGGCAGGATATAGATGGTATACGCCTTCTGCTATCTTTGGTCAAACGGGCAGTATATAATGGTTGTCTGGTCGTCTGATGTTTAAATTTCATTATTTTAATACATGTATTTTAATATGGTTGGTTGTCATTGTCTACTATCTAAAGACAATGGTGTTTGTGCAACACCAACCTGTTCACATGGTTCAACTCTTTTATTTATTTAGACTTTTTAATTTCCCACAAACTGAAGAAAGAAGAAGGATTTACCTACGAAATCGTCGTCGGAACAAATCTAAGGTCACAACTAAATTGCCTAAACTTTGTGAGATAAGCTTTATTTCGTGCATTTAAAAAGGAAACGCCTAAAACGCTTCACCTAGTGCCTTGTACCAAAAAAAATATAAAAATTTCATTTCAAACGCTGTTTATGAATATTTTTTTAAAATAATTGTATACAATTATTCAATAATTGTATATATGATGCCTTTTAAATTCGTAAATTTTATTTATAAAGGCGCTTTTAAAAATACCAAATCTGGCAGCACTGGTCCATATCTACTATTTCCGGTTGAAGATGGCGGCCATTGAACAGTATCTTTTAACTGCTCTCTGGAAAATTGACTTACAACTTGGGATTTAATCCAAAATTAGGAATATCTGATTGTTTTATTGTGTATAAGCACTCTCTGTATCTTTTCGTGACGCAAGGACTACTTCTCTGATGCCTTTTTTTTTTTATTTTACACCGCGATGCCCGGGCTAATCATTGCCTGGTCTTGGATTAGGCCTACTTCGCTTCGGCACTTTTCGGGGCCCGTATTTGCTTAGCCGTACATCCAACGCTTCTCTAAACAGTCTGATTCGATTCAGCAGGTCTTTTTCGTTCAGGTCAGTGTGTTTGCTTTGATTCTAGCTGCTTCTTTATTAGTTTTTCCTCACCCTTTCCGACGTTTCCCTAGTCTTGTGTTTTTCGGAACCAGCACGAGGTCGTCCTTCTCGGGATCGCCGCTTTTCCCGCTATTGCTCTACTTCAATTCCGATGACAGATTAAGATTCTTTGGAATTCTTGCTATCGAATTGTGGTATTGTTGTTTATTCTATGTGCTTTTTTCGATTTTTTGCGAGTATTTACCTTCTCGCCCACCTTGGGCTTTTCTCTGTGATCGATGGCCCCACGTGGCGTTCGTTCGCCGCTTGATGTTTTTTGTTGTTAAGTGAGTTATCATAATTCTGATAATAGATTATGATTCGTTGATATTTTCGCTATCAAATTGATGTATTACTTTTTATATTTCGTTGGGATTTTGATTTTCCAAAGCCTTTTTCTAGTCGGTCTAATGTTTTCCTCTGTGTTGGATCACGTGACGGCCGCGTCGGCATTTTGCGTGAGTCATATCATGGATTCCGTTAATCCTACGGTCTCCAAACCAACTTTATTGGATTCTACTGGTCTTTTGCTATTAGGCCAGAGATTTGTTTACTGTCCCTGTGATTGTTTTTGCGCTAAAAATTCCCAACACGTCAAAATCTGGTACGTGTTCGTATGCGATGATAGCAGCTTGGATTACACTGAGTGCAAGACAAATGATTTGAAAAAGAAGTATCCCACATTGCAGTCTACCATCTCTGGGTATTCCATACATTATGTAGTCTTTGATACTTTGTTGGTCACCTCTCGCATGAAGTAGTAAATCGACGAGACACTTGCATACTTTTGATGGAAATGCAGGAGAAGAAGAAATGATCTTCCGTACCGTAATCTACAAAATGGTGATGGTCTTTTCTTAATCTTCCATAAAAAGTCGAGTGAAATTCCTGCTTTTCTGCGGAATTTCCAGCATGTTGAAAGGTCTTTTGCAATGAAGAAGGAGTTCTAATTATTACAGATTTTATATGGAATCAGGTTGCATTTTTACCCAATACAATTGTCCAATATCATTACGGTTTTTATATTTTTTAGCTCAATAAATTCATCATTGTAAGTCAGGTATATATCATGAGTACACAGAAAATTTTTACAGTATGACTTGCTGTTCCAATTGTTATTATTAATTTTAGTACATTCTATATTAAAATTGAATTTTTTTCCTTGCTAGAAACATTTTCTTGTTTGTCTTACAAACTCTGATAAATCTTTTACATTTTCACGTTTCAGTTTGTTAAAAAAGAGCTTTTTAATTGCCATACATTTATAGAAAAAATGTTCAAACTAAATTTGTGTTTTTTCTCTGATTGAACCAATTACAAAGACAAGTTTGTTTTTAATTCTAAGGTCCTGTAGATTCTTCAAACCCAACCGTCCCTCATCAAGTTTACAGTACAAAAAATTTCTCCTAGGCCATCTGTGGGAATCTATGACCCAGCGGGAGATCATCTCATTAAATTTGTCAAGAAATTTTCTTGGGGGTTCCAAGATGCATATTTTGGGTTCAATTTTGGTAATGATGAATGAGTTCATTATTTCAACTCTTTCTTTTATAGTTAGTTTTTTACATAATATCTCTTATTTTTTCAGTAAATTTCTGATGTCATTAAATAAGAAATTATAATTAAAAAAAGACTGTTTTTTTGTGAAAGTGATACATAATATTTTAATTTGGTTTTCAACTTTGAAACCAGAGAGGTGTTCGACCAGTTCAGAGCTGTTATGAGTATAATTGATAATTTTAGATTTCTCATAGTTTATTTTTGCGTTGGAAACAATTTTGTAATCTCTAATGGATTCTGTTAGTTCTTGAAGTTCATCTAAATTAAATAGGAAAAAGGTTATATCATCTGCATAAGCTGTATAAGATTGGTAGGCTTGAAATTGTAGATTTCTTGAGATCATAATTTTATTTAAAAAATTTTTCAGGAAAGGTTCCAAACATAATATAAAAAGGATAGGAGATAGTGAGTTTCTTTGTCTAATGCAAGTTTTCATTTTTATTTTTTTTGACCTCTGTGAGCCGAAACAAAGTTGACAATATTGGTTTAATCCATTTTATAATTTCCTGTGAGAAGTTAAATGTGTTTAGAATTTTTATTATGTAATCATGTTTAACCCTGTCAAATGTTTTAGCATTGTCTAGGGAGACGAGGAGGCCCTTTCTATCCTTTAGAGCAGGGGTGACCAACCTTTTTTTGTCTCGGGCCAAGATAAATTTCTGAAGGTTTTCAGGGGGCCAACAATTTGTAATTCAAATATTTTAGGAAGCGTTAACCACGTACAATCTTACTTGTTAATAAATTTTACGGTAAATAGTTAATTTCGCGGGCCGCATAAATTCCTTTGGAGGGCCGTATTTGGCCCGCGGGCCGCAGGTTGGTCACCCCTGCTTTAGAGTATCGTTCATGTCTCTTATTATATGAAGGCTATCTCTCATGTCTCTGTTTTTTAAGAAGCTTGTTTGGAAGATACCAATGATGTCTTCAACCATTCCGATACTTTTATTGTAAATAATTCTAGTAAGTATTTTGAAGTCGAAATTCAAAACAGAGATTGGACGATAATGTTCTACTTTAGTGGGATGTTCTATTTTCGGGATGAACACAATGTCTGCTGTCGCAGTGGTAATCGGTAATTTACCTTTTGTAAAACAATAATTAAAGAGGTAGAAAAGCAGTTGTTGGATTTCTGGAATCAGGTAGACCTCCAGAGGGATTCCATCACAGCCTGGTGCGGATAATTCGTTAAGACATTTAGTGGCCTTTTTTACATCCATCACAGCCTGGTGCGGATTGCTTTTAAATTCTCTCAGGAAGTCTTTTATCTCCGTGTTGTTTGCTTTTGTTTCCCCAAACATTTTAAAATAATATTCATGGAAGCTATCAATAATTTTTTTTTCTTTAATTTTATTGTTTAAATGTTCAATGGTACGAATTTCTTTGGTTTCTGATCTGTTTCTAATAATTTTTTTAATAGTGTGAGCTTGTAAGCTTTATATTCCATACTTGTTTTTGAAAAATGATTCCAGAAGGAGGTTTTCCGTCTCCTTATCTCTGATGTTAAATTTTTTTACTGTAGTAACCGGTTCGCACTTGAAAAAATCCGAGCTGAATAGGATCATCATTCAGCTTCAAGAATTTAGTGGACTGGCCTATAAAACCAACAAGATCTTTCCTACATGCGTCATCATTTAACTTCCACTGGGGGAGAGAGACAAACGAAAGTCTACCCCTATACTTGTGATGTACCTCGAAAGAGGCAGAAATCGGTCTATGATCCCCTTTTGGACAGAAAGGGGAAATATCACATGAATGGACAGCTTGAAAGCTATCTCTGGATAAGTAAAATCTATCCAGTCTCACCTTTGTGTTGCCCCTGGACCAGGTATTATCTCTGACTTTGCCATTCAGCAGACGCCAGACATTAACCAGGTTCAGGGTATTTAAACAATCTTTTAATTTTGACTGTAATGCTGGTCTCCATTCGGAGCCCTCAAATCGATCCAGAGAAGGGTCTAACGTGACATTCCAATCTCCTCCAATCACTATATTTTCAAAGTAAGCTAGTTCCCAAAAATTCACTAAATTATCCAGGAGAGACAAAGCAGTAGGGTTTTGCTGTGGGATAAGTAGATTAACAATCCAGAAATGATCCCACGCCTTTCATAAATAAAACCTGAAGCATAAGCTTCCTCTATAATTTGAAAACTCGTACATTCGCCATTTAAGTTCGGGATGAGCGTGAGGAGACCATTGAATCTGTGTGTAGCTTTAGTAATGATAATGCGGAAGTCGTATTTTAAAATTTGCAACCAGGGAAAGAAATCTTCTGTCATAATCCCTGTTTCTTGGATAAGGTACAGAGCTAATTTATCCTGTTGGATGAAATGTATGAAAAAGTTAATGTTACTGTAGTTGCTTAGTCCCCTCACATTCCAAGAATAAATTTTAAGTGGTTTTACCATTAGAAAAGTGAGCAAAAAAAGAAATGGGAGCATTCTAATCCTGATAAAAAAACATGAACAAATAACAAATGGTCCTGGGTGCGTGTTTTTAAGAAAGGAACCTGCAAACTCAATGCTTTTTATGTCTTTTGGGCTTTTGTAGGGAATCAATAGCCTTACTGACCTCCTCCCTTGTGGAGTCTGGAAGTCCCTGATCCTCTTCTACTTTGTGGGCCATATTCAAGTATTCTTTGCGTGAATAGTTAAAAATTTTGACTACGCCTTTTATACCTATTTTTTCCGTTTAGCTTCCAAAAGGATAACAAAAAATCCTTTTCTAATCGTTGTTTCTTTTCTTTCTTTGTTTTCCCCCCTGAAACAGTTTTTAGATGCTTTTGTAATCTTTATATTGCATTTCCAATCTGGAATTTTAACTTCAGGAATAGGGGTTACATAGATGAATCTTTGAAAGGACAAAATTGATCTTTAACCCCTGACAATTACTGGGAAAAGTCTTGATCTTAATATAAAATACTTCTTAAGTTCTGCAATAATATCTTGTGGCGGTACTGAAGGCAGAACCCCACTTAAAAGTATCTTTTCTGTACCATGTGTATACTTTTCTGGGAATACTTCTGCTCCCTTAATAAAAAGTGGCGTCCCTAATAGCTTTTCAACCGAAATACCATTATTTAGATAGACATGGTTGAAAAAACCATCCAGTCTACCAACTGCTCTGACAGAATCCGAGCCACAGATTCTAATAATTGCTTCGACATAATCATTAATTCTACTTTCTTCAACTGTTTTAATTACAAGACGATTATCCTCAAAAGTGGCTGAAATT
This sequence comes from Rhysida immarginata, assembly GCA_023313115.1. NCBI lineage: Eukaryota > Metazoa > Arthropoda > Chilopoda > Scolopendromorpha > Scolopendridae > Rhysida > Rhysida immarginata. The sequence goes on along the minus strand of JAHWFO010117657.1, from coordinate 2,604,592 downwards.
TCTGCATTGGACTGCTTTGGTCCAGCAGCGATTTCATTATATGCCATCCTGGCAAAAACTCCTCAGATATCAGAAGAGAAAAAGGTCACTTCGGAACACACCCCCCCTCCCGTCCCGATAAGGGGTCTTGTAAAATAGATTTAAAAAAGCAACGATACAATATGAAAGTACTAAACAGTATGAATCAAGCTTGTGGTGAGTTAAAAGGGGGATTCCTATCTTGTAATTCCCTTTTGTGTCAAAAAGGATCTTATGGTTTGAAAAATCTACTTTAAAAGATGAAAGGAGCGATTTCAATCAAAAAATAAAAGGTTCTAACAAGCAAAACGTGTTTTACATTAATAATAAGCAGATTATGTTAAAAATAGACAAGAATCTGATTCAATCCGCCTCTTTGAAGTCGGCAAATAGTAAATATAGATTAAGACATTAATGTAAAACACTGATTAACATTAAATAAATAAATTTTCACTGTAAAACCGGAAGTATTCGGCGGATTTTTAAAACTGACAATAAAAATGAAAAATAAGAAAAACGTAATCAAACGATTATATAAACAGACTATTATTGAATTATAAACAGAATCTATCATATAAAGTTCTAGAAATCTTATAATCAAAGAATAACGTGTTGGCCATACACAGACAATGGTTAGGGTTAAGAAAATTTCAGAAACAGGTTAAATCTTTTTGAAATTAACAACAGTGATAGGGTCTAAGGGAAAAAAGGTAATTTGAGTTTGCCGTCAATTTGCCAAAAACGCACCATTATCAGTTTTAAGCTACAACCATAGTCTCTTTTACACATTTTTATAATAATTAATTAAAAAAAAATTTGACAAGGGAGTTTGAAATAAAAAAAATGATATGCAGAAATGTTCTAGGGATGCTTATAGACAAAACAAATCTAACAGCAAAAGGAAGAACATCGAATTACCGGAATAGGATGCAAATATTCAGGAGCTATGGAAACAGCCTCCTTAAGAGCGAATCTGCGGAAGGATCATTATTGTAGAATTACTTTTAAAACTCGCAACGAGCGCACGTCCGTACTCGAACCCGTAGACCGCTTCTGACAGTCGAGGTAAAGCAGGCTAACAGTAGGTGCGTACTGCGTAGCAGTTTTTCCACTAAACCCTGAAGACCAGACAATGAATCCCAACGTTCTGTTGGGAGTCTGGCGGCAGTCATGAGACGGAGACCGGTCGAGGAAACAGCCAGTTCCTCCAGAGGTTCTGATGACTTGTTACGATGCTTTTGTCTGTACCGAACAGCTTGCACGGCTGTGTGGGAGAAAGGTCGGATGTACAAAAAGGCAGAGTGTCTGTTCTTGGGGCGATGGTTGGGCCCTGCCACGCGCTCTCTAGTCCAAGAGAGATGGTACGGAAGGAACGGTGATGCCAAGTGGCAGCCACTGGAACCATAAAAAGCCGAAATGTTCTGGTATAGCTTGGCTGCCGACGGTTGCGTTGGCCGTTGTTTCTGGGTTGGCAGGGGTTTGCGTGACGGCTCTCGAGCCGGCTGCCCTCCTCCCTAGATTTCTTTTTATCTTTAAGCACCGGTACCTATCCCGATGAGAGCGTCGTTCTGGCCATGCACGCGCAACTTCGCAACGTCCTGCGAAAGCGTGCGGGTACGACTGCCAGTTTTCCCATAGCGTGAGTGTTCCCTGCTAGCGACTGACGCAGAGGTACCGTCACGTTACTTGTCTGTGGGAGAAGGTGGGCAAAGGGCTTTTGCATGTAGATTCTGAAAGCTAATTCTGCCTTCCCCGCGAGATTTTCACGTTTAGTGGGACAGTCACGGTGCTATGCCCTACTGGTCGCTCGAAATTGGCACAGTGAAGCAGCTCGCCTTGAAGGGTTACTGTGTCCCCTGTGCCCCCTGTGCGCGGGAGGGGTGGTGCCAAACGGAACCTTCCAAAAATAATATCCCTCACACGCGACAGGAGCGGTTTCTTGGACTTGCGCGGGTGATGTTAAGCAATAAAGGAGTGGGTGCGAGTGGTCATTTTAAATACCATTTTAATAGACTTAATAAAGATTGATATAGTTCATTAATCAACAATAATTCTGGGGCCCCAATTAAAATAAATAACAAACCTCTAAAAAAAAAATAATCATTAATTTTCAACACATCAACAAGAAATGCTGTATTAACTATTTTAAATGATCCTCCATTAGATCCCAGTGTTTGCGTACACTGACACACGTGCTGTTAATGAGCCAGCATTTCCAGGTCCTCAGCTGGGAGACTAATACTGCATCAGCTGTTGACTCATTCCCACCGGAGCGAACAAGAACAGCGACCAACCAAAGAAAGCGTCGCGCTCTCCTTTGAAATGTTTACAATCCCGACCTAATCAACACTTTGTTCTGCACGATTGGAAACCAGGGCAGAGAGCAGTAACCCCTTTACTACAAAATTTTCCGACGCAAAATACTTCCTCCTATTCGCTACCGTTTGAATGGCCGAAACCTCCGAGCTTATCATAAGACAGCGTAAAAAGCTGCACCGCACAATATCCTTTCACTCACTTTGCATGTGAAAGCTATGCGCCCCATATACAGATGCATGTGTACAGCTCCGCCTACAAATTACCATCAACTGGATTTAACATACTTCAGACTATTTAGAAACATAAGAATTTTTGTGCCAACAGTTATTAAAAAAAACCGTAAAGGCAATTATCATACAATTATTAAATTGTAGAGTGAGAACACTACACAAAACGTCAGTGGGAGTCCTTTACTAGCGGAAAACTTCGTGTCCGTATCACGTGACCACTAATAACTATATCTCAACATCGCCGAAATAAGAGCAGTCAGGATAAACAAGCCACAGCTCTATTCTCCTTACGTTCTAGCTTGGCCTCGAACAATGCTATTAACGAACGGGGGGGGGGGGGTAGCAAGAACTCGAAGCCCTGCCTTCTCTGCAATAAACACAACAACAGAAAACTCACGCTAAAGAATGACGTTTAACCTACGACTCTGTTGCTGTCACTCTTACCCAGAAAAGTTGCGACAACTATGTCTACAACGGATTAGACCAACAATTGCTGCAGCTTCCCTGGGATACTCTTAAAGTTTAATATTGTCAGCAATCAAGATAAATAAAAGAAAATAATCTACGATAAAACCATAATTTCTTTACAACAGGTAACACATTTTTAACGATTTCACTCCATAACTCTTATCAATTAAAACGCATAGAACAGATCATTTACCCGACTCTAACTAATACCGAGGACTACAAATACCGTTTGTTTACCATTAAACCACACCAAACGACCTACAAAACAAAATAATAATAATCACCCACGCACGACAAACCAAAACGAAATACAAAACCAAAACAAACACTGACACCAGTCACAACTGCCTTGGGTGCCAGCCAGTAGGGAGAGAGGTTTAAAGAGCTTCGGTTGCAGTTCTGCAAACTATGCAGAAGCCAGTGTGTGGCTGCCACAAACGGAAGGGCGACTGCTGCTATAGACTTTTGACAAGCGCCTAGTGTCTATGAACGCTGAGGAAAAGCGTCTAGTGGAGGTCTGTGGGACGCCGTCGTTACCTTCCTTGGCCTCGCACGCAAAGCGCTTCGGGCAATTTGGTTTGTTCTGCGCGGAAGCACAGCGATAGGGCCGCCCGGCGCCTTTTCTTAAACCTCAGGTAAATATTTTGTCCGCCAACCGAGAGGATTCCCATGGCCGGTTGGAATCCAGCTAGACTAGAATCTAGGTCGTTTGAGGGTCCATGTTGGTTTGTAGATGCGTCTACGGCAATGGACTGCTCGTGAACGAAAGAGACTATTTTTGTTTAATACAACTCCGAGCGGTGGATCACTCGGTTCGTGGGTCGATGAAGAACGCAGCCAACTGCGTGAAGTAATGTGAATTGCAGGACACATTGAACATCGACATTTTGACCGCACATAGCGGGCCCGGGTTTCTCCCGGGGCCACACTTGTCTGAGGGTCGGTAAATTTGTACTCGCAGATCTAACATGTAAGCCGGGAAGACCCTGCGTCTCGTTGGAGAACGTCTTTCCTCACTGAGGAAGAGATGCCTCCAGCTAGAAATATATTGAAGGTGCAAAGCCTGAAGATTGGTGGCTGGCTCATGGACAGAGAGTGTTTGAATGCCGCGGAAAAGTAGAGGATGGCAGGGCTCCAGAGAGAGCGCTTCAGCCTGACTCTTAGTCCGTCTGCGGTCCTCTTGTCATCTCTTTGCTTCTTGAGGTCCCGTTCGCGCACTGCGTTGTGATTTTTCCATGACGTTGTGTGTTCTGAAGGGCGTGGTGCTTTGGTCTGAAAACGGGGCAGCCTCTTGTGTCCATGCCGTTACTAGAAATCAACTTGACCTCAGATCAGACGAGATAACCCGCTGAATTTAAGCATATAAGTAAGCGGAGGAAAAGAAACTAACGAGGTCTGGCGGTTGGCTGTCGTGTTGGCTTACTGGTGGTCGGGTGTTGCTGCTCCTGTGGCGGCGCTTGCAGTCGGCGGCGAGTAGGTCGGTCGCCCACCCGACCCGTCTTGAAACACGGACCAAGAAGCCTAACACGTGCGCGAGTCACAGCGTTACTCGCAAAGCATTACGAAACCCTAAGGGGCAATGAAAGTGAAGGTCAGGCTTCGCACTGACCGAGGCAGGATCCGTCCGGGTGAGCGAAGCTCTTCTTACTTTTGCGGGTGCAATCCCCGCGGGGGAGCTCGGCGGCGCACTGCCGGCCCATCTCAGCCGCTGAAGGCGGCGAGATAGAACCAGAGCGCACACGTTGGGACCCGAAAGATGGTGAAATATGCTCGGGCAGGACGAAGCCAGAGGAAACTCTGGTGGAGGTC
>JAHWFO010117657.1:2549423-2559748 GCA_023313115.1 Rhysida immarginata | reverse complement strand
GAAAGTCAGCACCCAGCTTTTGCCTGTCTATTTGGTAAACCTAGAATCCCTCCCCATCACTCTTATAGAAGCATCAACAATTGGTTCCAGAATCTTCTGGAGAGCCTGAACCTCTCATTTCCAGCCATGCATAGCCGAGAGGTCAGAGATGTCCCTCAGTGGATTCTTCCCCAACCAGATGTAAATTACAACTTATTCGGTGGGAAAAAATCAAATTTTTTGGAAGCCGAAATTAACGCACTTTTTAAGGTTTTTTTAGAAACCCTTCCTGATGGCTTCCACATATATACACATGGGTCCAAATCAGAGGACGGGGTTGGCTGTGCATTCCTTATAGATAATACTATATTCTCCTATCATTTGCCAAACGAGTTCTCCATCTTCTCAGCGGAATTGGTTGCGTTAGCCAAAGCGTTAGAGTTCTGTTTTCAATATCCAAATTCCAACATCTGGATATTCTCTGATTCTCTGAGCGCTTTGCAATCGTTGGAATCTTTCAATTCTGAAAATAGTTTTGTCAAAAGAATCCAGGAATACCTTCATTTCCTGGATTCCCAAGGTACCAGAATTCATTTTGTCTGGATCCCTTGTCATATGGGTATCCAGCAAAAAGAACTGGTCGATAAGGCGGCAAAACACGCTATTACTCAGGTACCGATCTCGGAATTGCTGTCAATCCCCGAGCATTTACACCCGGTGATTTCCAAGAAACTCAAATCTTTTTGTCAGGAGTCTTGGCCTCTTAACCCAGCTAATAAACTTTTTGAAGTCAAGCTTTCCATCACACCGTGGTCATTACCTTGTCTAACAAATAGGCGGGAAGATGTTGTTCTTACTCTGCTTAGGTTTGGCCACAGCCGTCTTACTCACATCCATTTATTAAAAAAAGAACCAGCTCCATTGTGTTCTTGTGGAGCAATGCTAACTATTAAGCATATTTTAATCCAGTGCCCTTTACACACTAAGCTACGACGCTCATTAGGGCTGAATCATTCCTTAGATTTTTTGTTGGGTAACAACCCCATAATTTTTAAAAAAAGTGTTTCTTTTTTTAAAAATTATTCATGTTTTTAAATTCATATAATCATCTTTTTATTGCTTTTGCATTATATATATTTGATCATTAAGTATAGGTTTCATTTAGTGCCATTTACACACTAATCATATTCATCAGTTTTCATTAGGCGACAACTCAAAAGAAATTAAATTTTAATCATCTATTTTATAGTCAATTAGTGCCCTTTACACACTAATGATTTACACAGAACTTATACAAATATTTCTTATTACGGGAGAACCCTGGATGAAAATGTCGGTTTTTTATATTTATTAGGGTTTTTAAAATCTCATAGTCATAATATTTATTGTTTTTCCATCTTTGTCATTCACGTTTTTATGGGTTTTTTTTAAACTTTCTGTCAGGCGCAAAATGGCCATAGTAGCCGACGCCCTAAAATTCCAACCAACCAACCAACCATGTCTCGTGGTACTTTGCTAGAAAGAGGAAACCTGGTATTAGACAAAGTTGTGGCAACTGGAAATAGTGAAGGTCAAAAAAATTAAAGAGAGAGAAAAAATATTTGAAAACACTGGAGGCAAACTTTTATAATTGTTGTGGGCATAATAGCCAACCAGTGCCTTAGTGATTTTTTTCAATAATAATAATAGTGCACTTACAAAATTTTTTATAACACCTACATTCTGCTAGGTCCACCCCTTTTTTGGACTATGTAGCTTCTGAATGAATGATGACGATACATTTGGCTGATTTGGCCACAGACACTTCTTCTCCTGGTTAGTCAGCCATTTGCTGCATATTACACCTACACGGTCACTCTCAAGTAAATAATAATAATTATTAACTGGAGATGCGTCTCCAAGCATAGGCAATAAGTGATAGAGGCATCGGCCATGATAGTCGAGGTTCCTGGTTCGAATCCGGGTCGCAGAATTTTTCCTTCCATTTTTCAATTGAAAAATCATTACGGTCACTCTCATCTGAGAATTTAACGACAGAAAAATCCCTTGTTTCTTTATTAAAAAAATGATAAACACGATTTTCATATTGATTTAAAATTACAAGAGTCAAATTAATACCCACCTATCTAATTTCAAATTAGTCTCACTATTTTTTGTCATTCCTTGCATATTAAAAGAATTGCAAACAGAGCATAGATCATATCGCATAAATTTCAGCAGTTTCTATTGAAGGCACACTCAAATTAGTGTAGAGGAAAAAGACACTGGGAACACTTTTACGACAAGCATTACAAGTGTTGACGATGAATCCAGAATTATGATGATTTTATGAAATTAACGGCATCATAAATTGACATACCATCAATAAACTATAGCTGGATCCTATTGTTTGCAATTTGTGTATGTCCTAGTCCCATGAAACATGCAGCAGGGGGAAAATTACATAAGAGTTCTGATAAGGTAACTTCATGCACTTATTTTTGATCACTGAAAAAGGCCAGGCTTTTATTGAAGACAGTTTGCTGACTGTGTAAATACCATGAAATGAAGATTTGCAAGGAAAAGTATAGATAATAGTTAATAAATAAAAATGAAAAATAAAATAATAATTAACAAATAACAAAATAATAGTAAAAATAAGTAAAATCAAAATAAAACTATAAAATCAAATAAAAAGCTGACGTTTCGGATAGAGCCTATCCTTTATCAAAGCAAAAAAGGATATTTTTCTAAAAGCAAATAGAATATTAGAGAATTATCCTGAAGTTATGAAAGTTGTACTAACGGACGGGTTTATATATAGTTTGCATGGGGAATAGTAAGACGTTATTGGCTGACAAACAAGAAGAGAACAAATGAGATTAATTAGACGAACTGTTGGGATAGGACAGGACGGAGGACAAATAGGAAATAATAAGGGGGCGGCGAGAAAAATGTAATAGGATGAAACATATGAAAGTGAAATTATAAAAACGTTTAGGAATGATAGGGTGCCTAGCAAAAAGATTACGTAAAATTATTCCTGATTATTAGTAGACAAAAAAGGGGGCTGTCATGAAAGAATATTATTGACATTGTTCAAAATTATCGATTTTATGATTCCCTGACTGTACTCGGTTTAAAAAAATAATAAAAATTCCCTGACCATTCCCGGTCGCTAGTCACTCTGTAAAATAGTCCCGCATGTAAGAGCATCGGGTCAAAGGTAAAAAAATATGAAAGGACATTGAAGAACATTGAAAAGAAGAAATAGAAGATAAGATAAAGAAAGAAGAAAAGGACCCATAGGGCTTGCGACAAATTAAGGAATAGCTGAAGTTAGAAGGGGACATGGGAAAGGTAATGAGGGAATGGTGCCTTTGCTAAGGTTAATGCCATTAATGGTGAGGGAATTAAATTTCCAAATAAGAAAAGACTCGAATTGCTTTCTTTCTTTTTTGCTATGGAAGTTACTACGAAGAATATAAATGCTGATGGCCTGTAAAGAGTGACCAGGGGAATTAAAGTGTTTAGCGACAGGGGTGTCAGCATTGCTAAGAATATCAAACTTATGCCCGGCAAATCTGGAGCGTATGGTATTGCCTGTCTCTCCAACGTACTGTTTCTGACATATTTTGCAATGTAACAGGTAAATTAAGTTGTGAGAAGTGCAGGTCAGGTTCTGGTTAATCTTGAAAGTAAAGGATTAGGCACTGCTGGAAATGGAGGTAGCAGGGTTAAGAAAATGACAAACACCGCAACGCTTTGCATTGCAAGGAGAACATCCCTTAGTGGAAGTGCGTTGTTTGGTAATAGCAGCATGGACCAGAATATCTTTAAAATTAGATGTCCGTTTAAAAGAAACTTTTGGTGGTTCTGGTAGAATGGAATGGAGAAGAGGAGAATTGTCAATAATATGTTGATATTTCCTTAGGACATTTTTATTACTATTGAGGGTTGGATGATAAGGTGTTGTCATGGCTGGAGAAGGTTTGGGGTTGTTGTTAGAACGAGAATTGCGATGTTTATAGATAGAAGCGCGTATGACAGATTTGGGGTAGCCTCTTGCTTTAAGGGAGTGGGTAAGGGCATTAGCATGGAAGTCCTTGTCAGACTGATTAGTGCATATTCTATGGATGCGAGTTAACTGACCTAATGGGATGTTATCCTTGCAATGGCGCGGATGGCAGCTGTCATAGTGTAAGTACTGGTGTTGATCAGTGAGCTTCTTATAGAGATCAGTAGACAATTTATTGTTAGTGATAGAGATAGAGACATCCAAAAAAGAAACTGTCCTGATAGAGTAATTGTGAGAAAACTTGATGGAGGGGTGGATGGAGTTGGAGTGGGTGATAAAAGATAACAGTGAGTCTTCGTTGTGTGGCCAGATCAGGAAAATATCATCAATATATCGCAGCCAGACCAACGGCTTTAAGGGAGACGTGGAAAGTAGTTTGGTTTCCACTTCCCCCATAAAAATGTTAGCATAGTTGGGAGCCATTTTGGAGCCCATAGCAGTGCCACTGGTCTCGATGTAATACTCATTGTTAAAAGTGAAGAAATTGGAGGTGCGGATGGTACGAAGAAGAAGGCAGATAGTGTCAGTAGAAGGAACTTGGAAAGGTTTGTTAGCCTTTAGACTGTTGCACACAGCTTTAACCCCATCATCATGAGGAATGTTAGTGTAGAGGGAAAAGACATCAAGCGTGCAGAGGAAGACGTTCTTGAAATCGTAGTTAGAGTCGTTAAGGCGCTGGATATGTGAGAGAAAATCGTTAGTGTCTTTGATATAAGAAGGAAGACTGGGTGGGATGTGGCGTATGTGGTGGTCGACATACGCAGATAGTGGCTCACAGAGGGTGTTGTTACAAGAGATGATCGGACGGCCGGGATTGCCAGGTTTATGAATCTTGGGAAGAAGGTAGAAACGACTAGGAGAACTGAATTTAGGAAGGAGGAAGAGGCGGGTTTTGTTATCAACTTCAGAAGAGGATTCAAGCTGAGAGAGGGTATTTTGAAGTGTGGTTTTGAACGTGTCAGTAAGATCGGAGGTTAGTTTCTTGTAGAACGTAATATCAGAGAGTTGTCTGTTAGCTTCGTTAATGTAGTCAGAGGTGTTCATGACAACAATAGCGCCCCCTTTATCTGCTGGTTTAATTGTTATATCAGGGTTATTGCTAAGGCGTTTGATACAAAGGAATTCGTTATTGGTAAGTATAGGAAGAGGTTTTTTAATATTTTTAGTGATGGAGAGGATGTCGTTTTGTATGGATTTGATGTAAACTTCAAGTTCAGGATTGATGTCATGAGGAGGGGTCCAGTCGCTAGGAATATGGAAGGTTGAATTGGTAGCGGGAGTAGAATTGGAAGGATTCATGCAAAAGTATAGACGGGACCTGAGGGCACGGCTAAAATTATCGACAGAGGAAATGATATCAAAAGTGTTAATAGTATTAGGAGTGGGACAGAAGGAAAGGCCTTTGGACAGGGTTCTGATCTCGAGAGACTAAAGTTTAGTGGTTGATAGATTAATAACCGCGGTTGTGCCAAGAGTAGAGGAGCTGGAGGAGCTGGAGCCGGTAGAGGGAGGTGGATCGTTTTTAGACAGGGAGCTCAAGAAAAAGGCGGATAACGGATTAGACAGAAAGTGGGTTTTATTAGGGAAGGAAATACGATCTCTATTAAATTTATTACATTTTTTGGAATAGAGAAAATCAAGTTTTTTGCAAATGAAAGTATGAAGAGCATCAATATCCGTGGAATTAAGAGAGGGGAGGGAGTCATGCTGGGTAATAGACTGATAGAGGCTTGTGCTAATGCTGGAGCAATGGTTACTAAGGATAGGAAGGATGTTACGGGTAGAGTCAGAAACAGAGGAATGAATTTGGGACAGAGTGGCAGAGGGTAAGGGACCTAATTGGATGCTGGGGGCAGAGACCAAACCTTTGGGGGTTATGCCGAGAGTGAAGTAATGGGAAAAGGTGATTTTGTGAGCATGGTAGGTACAGAATTTGTCGCAAAGCTTACGGAGCTGAAAAAAAGTAGGATGGTGGTTGGCTGTTAGTCATCTGTTTTGTGTTGATTGTAGTTTTGTGGAGCTGCGTGTGTTATAAGTGTGTGGTCTGGCGGAAGTGTCCGAGGTAGAAGGTGGGCGTGAAAGTGTGTTAAGCATTTGTGTAGTGTTCTGTGAAGGTGTAGTTGTGAGAATTCGGGTAATGGGGGAGAGTGTTGGGGAAGAAGGTACATCGTGAATGGTGGGTGGGGTTGTGTCATTGGAAGTTAATGTGCGGATGGTGGGAGTAAATGTACTTGTTTGCTGAAGGGGTGGAAGGACTGAAGGTGAAGTTGTTGGAGGTGTTGTGTGGTAGTGTTGGAGATAAGGTTGAGTGTGGCGAGAGGTTGACAATATCTAAGTATGTTGTGTGAAACCAGATCCAAACCCTTGTGTGACAAACGTAGCCCATCCCTGCAAATGTGACTCGGAGAGAGTGGACAGTGTTGTAGAAAGTGAAAACGTTTAGAGGTGCTGGATAGAATCTGTGCTAATGTTTTGAATTGTGAAATGTTTTTGTTAAGGCGTGAGGTGTTTTGTGAATGTAAGGGTCTGTGGAAATTTATGTGGCGTGGCAAAACTGAAGATAAAGTGACTTGGATATCTTTGTTGTTGGAGAAGATAGTGGTTAGTTCTTGTATAAGGGAGTGAATGGCAGTTTCTGGACTGTTAAGTGAAGACGACATGTTGTTTGTACCTATGTGAATGCCGGGTGGAATGTCTTGTAAGAGTGTTGGGACGTCCGAAAAGGTGCAACCACTACGAGAGAGAAAGAAAAGGGAGTGAGAGGAGTTTACTGGGACACGTGTGGGGAAATACTTCAACATAGAATCACTAACAATAGCAACGTGAGACAGAGAGAGAACAGGCATACTGGACAAAACTGAACAAGAAAATATAGATATACAGAAAGAATCGAGCAAAAGAATGAGTGAAAAGTAAAAATAGAAAAATAGAAACACAGGGTACGGGTCTCGGAGAACAATGAATAAAATTTTATAAAGTCTTACAATGGATGTACCTCTCCAAGGATGACACTGCTATTCTAAATAATTTCTTACTCACGTAATCTTACTTTATATGTACACTTGTTGTTGTTGCAATTCCCACTCTTGTCTCGATGTCTTGAAGCAAAACTTGGCCATTCATCAGTTTGTGCAGTCTAGTGGTCGCCGATTCTTCTATTTACTTGCTCAATGCAGCACGTAGCTGAAAGAGTGCTTCCTCTGTCGTCTTTCCACTCTTACTCAATAACCTGCTAACTCTTCATTATCTCCAGTTACCGATGATTTTTAAATATTTTCAAGACATTGTTAAATACTAAGAGCTCTCTTTTCTAAGAAATGCCTGAATAATGGGAATTTTATGCATTGTCACAAATTGAAACTTATCTATATTGCAAAAACTTTTCCTTGCATTGTTGGTCATGAGATATATACTGTTGATCCGTGTAGAGTGTTTGTGAATTGCGTGTTGCTACCATTGTTGATAAGCATTGGTGCACAAACTTTGCCTTGCGTTGTTGGTCATGAGATATTTCTCTTTAATACGCCTTGCCAAAACCATGAATATCGATTTTTTATCAATAATTATTATTTTTTCGAAATTTGAGGTAGACAGTGACCTTCCTCATGCTTTGAAGGTCAAGTATGCAAAATTTCATGAAGATCGGAATAAAACTGTAGATGTGTATAAAAAACACACCCACCCACAAACATCCTTCTTTATAGATATAGCAGAGGTAGCCGGCGTTGCCCGGGATAATTACACATGTAAGTGAAAAATTTCAAAAATTTAAATAATAATTCAGTCAATACAACACAGAGCAAAGGAACTATCCATTCTACGAAAAATACGGGATTTTATATAAACTCTTCTTGTCTTGCCTCACCACTGCGGAGCATCACCTCATACTTTAGACTCAAGTTTTTGTTGCTCTTGACGTAGAAACTCTTGCTCTATTCGAAACTCCCGTTGTTCAGATGTTTCAAATGCCCATATAGCTTTTTCTATTTTAGTTGCAGAGTTTCTCTGACCAATACTCGTTCTTTCTCTTTCATTTCCAGAAACATAAATTCTTGCCAGTCATGTGGACGTTTGATAGGGAGCTCAAGGAAGACACGCGTGACTCCTTTCCCTCATCAATAGACGCTGCCTTCTTAATGTCCGTCACTGCATCATTCTATGCTCATTATTATTAGTTCTTGGAAACGAACATTCAGTCATCGCATTATCAGTATCTAAGTTTTCGAAATATACACTTTCCCACAGAATATAGTCAAAATGTATTTTTAGGAAATGTTTGGATCTGCTGTGCTACCAAATAAGCTAGGTGATAACCCCGGCGTGTCTCGGAGTTTTTTTTTAATAAATTTTGAAATATCTAAAACATGAAAACGCTTAGAATTAATAGTGTAAAAATTCTTAGTTAAAATTTGAAAAATAAATTTTTCAAAGATTCTATGTGCTATTTACGTACGTAAAGTCGTGAAGTTCAGTATCCAGATTCCTCTAGGCAAGTTCTCCATTATTAGAAGTTTAGGCCCAATTGTTACAGTAGGGTCGCATTTGCGGGGGTGGCAGTCACTTGGTCCTTAGAAATATGGCAACATTTGGCATGTGATATATCATACGTTCAGAAAATATGAAGTTTTTCTAAATATTATGTTCGAGAAAGTCAATTTCTTGATTAAAAAAAACTTCGGGAGAGGTAAAAAGTGCAAATAAAGTGATAAAAATAGATTTGCCTTACTCTACTTGAGAGGGGGGGGGATTAATTTCTCTTTAATAAATGTCTAAATCTATTTCTCCTTCACTGCTAAAGCTCCTCCCTGGAATGTTTACAAGATTTTATTCCTAAGTTTCCCATTTCGCTTTAAACGTGTATAATTACTGGTGAGCTTAAGTTATGCCATGAGAATAAACAAAGCACAAGGCCGTACGCTGCGTGTTTTGGCAACACCACCTAGACAGAAGGCCGGCGCACAGAAACGTTATACATTGTTGCATCACACAGAAGCGGCTATTGTTAGTCGTATTTCTACCAATAATAAGCCGTAACTTTGGCCGATTGACGATGATGTGACAATGTATACAGTTTCTGTGCGCAGGCCTTCTGACTACGTGGTGTTGGTTCTCGGCGTGGACCTTTGTGTCAGTTGCTTTACGTTCGGCCAGCTCTATGTGGCACTTTCCCGTGTTAGTGAAGCAAATAAGCTCATTGTTTATGTCCCCAATAATACCACTTTCAACATTGTTTACAAAGAGGCTTTATAATAAATCAAAAATAAATTCCACGTGTACGAAGTCGCGGGCACAGCTAGTATATAATAAAACTGTAGAACCATCGTGTCTGTACATTGAAAACTTTTGCCTAAATCTGATTGTGATGATGTAGGGAGTGTAACAGAATACAAGAAGACCATTTTAAGACTATTTAATAATATTCTTCCACCACATGTACTATTACACTCTCTTCTTACGGGGGATCATCCTAAATCTAACCCATTCGTGCGCAATATATGCCGATATAATAATGCTTTTCAAATGTCCTCTTTTAAGAGTACGCAGGTTGTTGATTGAAGTTTTATGGCTACATTCAAAATTCAGGGGCGAGTTATATTATTTAGCAATGAGCTTCCTGTATATCGGCCCGATGATCATAAATTTTTGCAGACCTATTTTATTTCAGATCCGGAAACACAAGGATCATTTGAATGTCTAGCACAACCATTTGATGATTGTTTGGTAAGATCTCAACAAGATATGTTACATTAAAATAACAGCTACATTTTTTCTCGCTGCAGGGTTTAGGGGACATTAATAAACTATCATAGGAAACTGTGTCGAAAATCTAATTGATTATAAGAATGCTTAATTAATATTTGTGATGATATCGCTGATTTGTTTGTTAAAGAATTTCATCGATGATTTCTTATAGGATGCAGATCGGATCTTGAGCCCTGTCTGGCCTATATCACTACACATTTAGGAAATTAAACGCTCGCTTAGCAATCATGGGCTACATTGATGAGTGAATAGAGAAAAGAGAGGTGAATTTTTTGTGAATTTCTTTCTTTGTTGTACTTGTTTCTTGTTTAGCTCTCGTTTTGAAAGATTTTGTATTTAATCATTTCCGTTTACGCATATATTGACTTATTACAACCGGTATATTTATTCTTAACTTTTATACTCACATTATTATAGAAAATAATTCTTTCGAGGAGCTTTTGCATCGGCGTTCGCGTGGTTGATTATCACTCCTTGGAGCGGCTTAATTTGACTCAACACGGGAAAACTTACCCGGCCCGGACAC
>JAHWFO010117657.1:2498396-2539423 GCA_023313115.1 Rhysida immarginata | reverse complement strand
TTCGGTGGGTGGTGGTGCATGGCCGTTCTTAGTTGGTGGAGCGATTTATCTGGTTAAATCCGATAACGAACGAGACTCTAGCCTACTAAATAGAAGTCCGATCTCGGGGTGCCGGCGCCTCTGAAACCTTTTCTCCTTCTCCGATGGAAATGGGGGAGGGAGGGAGTTGGGGAAACGGGCTTTGCCTGGGTCGGACGATCGTTTCTTAGAAGGACGAGCGGTGCTCAGCCGCACGAGATTGAGCAATAACACGTCTGTGATGCCCTTAGATGTCCGGGGCCGCACCCGCGCTACACTGAAGGAATCAGCGGGTGCTTTGCCCACTCCGGAAGGAGCGGGTAACCCGTTGAACCTCTTTCTTTATAGGGATCGGGGTTTTGAATTATCCCCCGTGAACGAGGAATTCCCAGTAAGCGCGAGTAATAAGCTCGCGTTGATTACGTTCTTGCCCTTTGTACACACCGCCCGTCGCTACTACCGATCAAATGATCTAGTGAGGTCTTCGGACTGGCGAGTCTGCTGCTGATCGCAGTGGCCTGCCGGGAAGATGACCGAACTTGACCGTTTAGAGGAAGTAAAAGTCGTAAAAAGGTTTCCGTAGGTGATAATCCATTTATTCACCTGATATTATATTATTCAACTACAGCATTCTTTTACATCAGATTAAACATTAAATTTCAGGCGAGTTAAATTTACAATTAAACATTTTTTTTTTCCATTTTTTCATATAAAAATCTTACAAAAATATAAGCTAATATGAGTATATAATTCAATTTACCAATACGAGAGAAAATTTAAAAGGATAACACCTATAAATAAACACTTAAACTACAATACAAGGAAAACCCAAAAAAAACAAAAAGAAAAAGACATATCACAAATCATATTATTTCAAATAAGCTATTAAATATTCAAATAATCAACAATTTTATAGATATTACAACAAACAAATACAAAAACAGTGTAAGGTTCACATAACCAAAATTAACTATATATAAATATCAAAAATACGCAAGAAATTTGCTATATTTACATCTGTAATTTAATAAATATTTACAAAAATATATACAAATATCAAAAATATTATCTAAAGATTTAATAAAATTTACAAATATCAAAAATATTATCAAAGCAAAAAGGTTAATATAACATATGTATATATAAATACTATACAATTTATAAAAATAGAGTAAATATGGTTAAAAATTAATTTTGCTGAACCAAACACAAAAAAAAAAACCAGGTTAAAAATAAAAACAAATCAATAAAATTCTATTTTATAAACAATTATAATGATCCTTCCGCTCTATATTTTTCCATTATAAAATCCCAAATATAATACCATTTTTCCCAAAATTTATTTCTTTGACCACTTCTTTCAAAGGCCTGCTTTTCCTCATGGAAAAAAACATACAATTCTTTGATAAACAGACCAAAGGCTGAAAAGCGGTTATTATGCTCCCAAGCAATAATAGTAGAGAACAGAGAGGATATACCAATTACGATTAATTCGTTTAACAATCTTTTACATTTAAACTGCATTTGCATAGGTATACCAAGTAATATACAATTTTGTATCTGTTCTTTATCGACATTTAAATAACTAAATAACTCATTGAACCAGTTCAACAGGATTCGTGTACCAGTGCACTTTGTGAGAAAATGCGCTTCTTTGCCTTCAGTCCCACAGAAAACACAATTGGGGGAGTTTCTTTGTCCAATCTTAAATAAGAATTGTGGCGTGATCCCTGCTCCTGCTCTAAATTTCCATGCCTGGTTCATATGTTTCAACAGATGGACATTATTCCAAGCATTAAGGACTTTTAGGTTACAGCAGTTCCACTTTTGATTATGCCAACTTGGTAAATTCAGTTTGAAGCTCCTTATATCCTTAAAGGCTCTTTCATTCCCCAGAATATTTAGTTTTAACATATGGGAGCATCTACTTTCTCTACAAATTTCATTTTCTTTTACAACATTATTGACAATTCTATTACAGTCCAAGTTAACAAAGTACTTTTTCCCTTGAAGAAAAAAATTTTTTTTTTAAGTATAAAAGGTGGGAGATTAGCCTGCTCATTAATTGCCACCTAAGAATAGAAAGGGTTTTTGAGCGGGGTGACAGCTGGAAAAACTTCCTTAAAATAAATAGATCTACTTTTCCACAGGGAATATACAATAAATTTTAGTCTAAGACAGATTCGGTAGTCTTCAACGTTGACCAGCCCGAGCCCACCAGGTGAACCTGCGGAAGGATCATTATCGTAGGATCACTTTTTTAAAACTCGCAACGAGTCGCACGTCTGTACTCGAACTCGTAGACTGACCGCTTCTGACAGTCGCGGTAAAGCGGGCTAACAGTTGAGTGTGTACTGCGTAGCAGTTTTTCCCCACTAAACCCTGAAGACCAGGCAACGAATCCCGAAGTTCTGTTGGGAGTCTGGCGGCAGTCATGAGACGGAGACCGTGCCTGTAGGCTGCGACAGGTCGAGGAAACAGCTCTGATGACTTGTTTCGATGCTTTCGTCTGTACCGAACGGCTTGCACGGCCGTGTGGGAGAAGGTCGGACGAACAAGAAGGCAGAGCGGCTGTTCTTGGGGCGATGGTTGGGCCCTGCTACACGCTCTTTCGTCCAAAAGAGAGATGGAACGGAAGGAACGGGGATGCCAGCCAGTAGGGAGAGAGGTTTAAAGAGCTTCGGTTGCAGATCTGCAGAAGCCACCGCCACAAACGGAAGGGCGCCTGCTCACGTCCCATCCACTTTTGACAAGCGCCCAGTGTCTACGATCGCTGCGGAAAGGCGTCTAGTGGAGGTCTGTGGGACGCAGTAGTTACCTTCCTTGGGGCACTTTGGTGGTTTCTACTGCGACAGAGCCGCCCAGCACCCTTTCTCAAACCACGGTTAAAAATCTTTAAGTCTGCCAACCGAGAGGATTCACGTGCCCGGTTGGAATCCAACTAAGCAAGACCAGAATCTAGGTCGTTTGAGGGTCCATGTCAGCTTGTAGATGCATCTACGGCAATGGACTGCTCGTGAACGAACGAACTAACGAGATAAAAATTTTGTTTAATACAATTTCGAGCGGTGGATCACTCGGCTCGTGGGTCGATGAAGAACGCAGCCAACTGCATGAAGTAATGTGAATTGCAGGACAAATTGAACATCGACGTTTCGAACGCACATTGCGGCCCCGGATTTATCTCGGGGCCACGCCTGTCTGAGGGTCGGTAAAATCTTACTCGCGGGTTTGACATGCTTGCCATAAAGGCCCTGCATCTCGCTGGAGAACGTTGTCTTCTCCTAACGGAGGAGAGAAAACGCCTTCAGCTAGAAATATATTAAATGTCAAAACAGCCTCTTTGTACTCGCGGGTCTGACATGCTTGCTTGCTTGCTTGCCAGAAAGGCCCTGCGTCTCACTGGAGAACGTCTTTCCTCACGGAGGCAGAGATGCCTCCAGTTAGAAATAAGAAAAAAATATATATTGAAGGCGCAAAGCCTGAAAATTGGTGGTTGGCACGTGGACAGAGAGTGTTTGAATGCCGCGAAAAATTAGAGGATGGCAGGGCTCCAGAGAGAGAGCGCTTCGGCCTGACTCTTAGTCCGTCTGTGGTCCTTTTGTCATCTCTTTGCTTCTTGAAACCCCGTCCGCGCACTTAGTTGTGCGGTCTGAAGGGCATGGGGTTTTGGGGGTTAAAGGGAAAAGGTTGGTTGGTTGGAATTTTAGGGCGTCAGCTGCTATGGCCATTTTGCGCCCGACAGAAAGTTTAAAAACCACAGTTTGTGAACCCCATAGGTTAAAAAAAAAAATTAAATAAAAAACATTCATAAAAACGTGAATGACAAAGATGGAGAAACAATAAATAATATGACTGAGGATTTTAAAATCATTAATAACTCTAAAACCAGACATTTTTTCCCAGGGTTCTCCCATAATATGACATATTAATATTCAGCAGTGTAAATCATTAGTGTGTAAAGGGCACTAAATAAAATAAAGTAAAACATACGCTTAATGGTCAGATATATACAATGCAAAAACAATAAAAGGATGACTATATGAATATAAATACATGAATAATTTTTAAAAATAGAAACACTTTTTTAAAAATCGTAGGGTTGTTCCCCAATAAAAAATCTAGTGAATAATTCAGCCCTAATGAGCGTCGTAATTTAGTGTGTAAAGGGCACTGTATAAGAATATGTTTAATAGTCAGCCTTGCTCCACAGGAGCACAATGGAGCTGGGTCATTTCTTAATAAATAGCCGTGAGTAAGACGACTGTGACCAATCCTAAGCCGAGTAAGAACAACATCTTCTCGCCTGTTTGTTAGACAAGGTATGGACCACGGTGTGATGGCACGCTTTATTTCATACAATTTATTCGCTAGGTTAAGAGGCCAAGATTCCTGCCAAGAAGATAACAGTCTCTTGTAGATGACCGGGAACAAATGTTCGGGGATTGAGAGTATGTCCGACATAGGTAAGTCTGTAATAGCGTCTTTTGCCACCTTGTCGATCCGTTCATTTTGCTGGATACCCATATGGCTAGGGATCCAAACAAAATAAATTCTGGTACCTTGGATATCCAGGTAATAAAGATATTCCTGGATTCTTATAACAAAAGGGTTGTCTGTATTGAATGACTCCAAGGATTGCAAGGCGCTCAGGGAATCTGAGAAAATACAAAAGTTGGAATTTGGATAATTAATAGAGAACTCTAACGCTCTGGCTGTGGCTAACAATTCCGCAGAGAAAATGGAAAATTCGTTTGGCACATGATAGGAAAATACCAAATTATCTATAACGCACAGCCAACTCCGTCCTCTGATTTGGATCCATCTGTGTATATGTGGAAGCCATCAGGGAGGGATTCTAAAAATTCCTTAAAACTGCCTTAATTTCAGCTTCCATAAAATTCGATTTTTTCCCAGCAAACAAGTTGTAATTTATATCTGGTTGGGGGAGAATGCACTGTGGAACATCTCTCACCCATCGGCTATGCATGACCGGAAATGAAAGATTTTTGGCATATTGTTTATGCTTCTAAAGGTATGAGGGGGAGGAATACTAGGTTTATCATATAAACAGGCAAGAGCTGGATGCAGACTTTCACCATATATACGAAGAGCATATTTATGGAGGAGTTTGGCTCTTCTAAACCATAATGGGGGCTCAGAAGCGTCCACATAAAGGCTGTCTACCGGACTTGAACGGAAAGCTCCTGTGGCAATTCTTATGCCTAGATTATGAATGGGATCTACAGCTTCAAGGTGCTCTTTGAAGCAGAGGCATATACAATGCTTCCATAGTCTAGTTTAGATCTAACTAGGGAGCCGTATATAAAATAAGAGCATCTTCCTATCAGCGCCCCATTTGGTAGCGGAAATAGAGCGCAAAACATTCATCGCTTGTAAACATCTCGCTTTTAAATTGCGAAGATGTGGGAGCCATGATAGTTTCCTATCAAAAGTCAGACCCAAGAATTTGTGGGAGTCCACCACTGAGATCAGGGATCCATAAAGAGTAAGATCCGGGTCTGGATGGAGGCCTCTTAAAAAGCAAAAGTGGACGGCCCTTGTTTTTTGGGGTGAAAATTTGAAGCCTATTCCGTTGCTCCAGGTAACAAGCTTGTTGATGGCCATTTGCAGTTGACGCTCAATAAAAAACATTCAGGACCCTCGACAGTAAATTGCGATGTCGTCAACGTACAGGGAATAGTTCACAGTTAATGGAAGTTGTAAACAAGCCACATTAATAGCAATGAGGAAAAGGAAGGGACTCAGCACACTTCCCTGTGGGACTCCTTTATCCTGCGTAAAAGGGTCTGAGAGTGTTGACCCAACGCGAACTCGGAAGGTTCTATTCGCCATGAAATTACACAGGAAAGAGGGAAGATGTCCTGTAAGTCCGTATTTACGCAAAAGTATTGCTATCCCATGCCTCCAAGTTATATCGTAGGCTTTTTCCAGATCAAAGAAAACCCCTACGACATGTTGTCTATGTCTCTGTGCAAAATGAACCTCATGCTCCAACCGTACAAGGTGATCAACAGTTGAGCGGGATTTGCTGAAACCGCACTGAATTCTAGACAACAGGTTGTTTTTTTCCAGGTACCACATAAATCGGACAGAGACCATCCTTTCCAAGACTTTGCTCAGACAGCTGGTTAACGCTATTGGTCGATAGTTTGAAGGGCAAGAGTAGTCTTAATTTGGTTTTGGGATAGCAATAACAATTGCTTCTCTCCACGAAGTTGGAATCTCTCCTAATGACCAAATGTAGTTGTATAACGAGAGAAGGTGAGCATAAGCTTCCTCGTGAGATGTTTCAGGAAAGCGTATAAGATTCGATCGGGGGCGCAAAATCTCTGGAGCAACGAAGAGCATAATGCAGTTTCCGTAAAGAAAACGGTAATTATATTTTTCGAGGTTTCCAGATTTAAAATTTATAGCATGCGATTCTTCGATACGTTTTTGTCTTTGGAAGTAGGCTGAGTAATGTTTTATTTGTGAAACCTCAGCAAATGCCCTTCCGAGGATATTAGCTACCTCTTTCGGGTCAAAGTATGTATGACCATTTTCAATGAGTGAAGGTAGTTTATCCGGGAGTCTTTTCCTATTTATTTTTCTAATCATGTTCTATACAGTTTGAAGGGGAGTGTTTTTATTAATGGAAGAGATATAATCTCTCCAACAGAGTTTCTTATTATTGGAAATGATTAGTTTACAACTGGCCCTTTTTTTCTTATAAGTAATAAGATTCTCAGGAGTGCGTTGTGCGTAAAAAATGCAGAGAGCTCGCTTACGTTCTCGAACCGCTAGGGCACATTCTTCATTCCACCATGGCACTGGAATTTTCGTGTTAGACGATCTACACTTAGGAATGGATTCTTCTGCCGCATGAAGGATGCGGGAAGTGAAATCCTCTACAGCCTCATCTACAGATAGAAAGGGTGTTTTATTCTCAAACTGTAGATGGGATTGGAAGATCTGCCAGTCTGCTTTATCCAATTTCCAACGTGGTATAGAGTTGGAAAAAGAAGAAGAACTCAGAGAAATACTAATCAGGAAATGATCACTACCATCTAAATCTGAGAATACGCTCCAGGCCACGCTAGGTGTAAAAGATGAAGAGGATATAGATAGATCTATGCATGATAGAGAGCCATTGGCTGAGTGGAGGAATGTTGGAGTGCCATTGTTTAACAAATTGACGTTAAAAGCATTCAAAACTTTCTCAATCATATATCCTCTTTCAGAGAGCTTTATAGACCCCCAAATAGGATTATGTCCGTCAAAATCCCCCAGAATAAGGAAGGGGCTTAGAAGTTCATGCAGCAGAGATGACAAAGATGTTTCGTCCGTATATTGATCTGGAGGTAAATACAGTGAACAAACAGTTAAAGGTGAGAGATCTTTGAATAAGAGTAACTGCTACCGCCTGAAGGTTATATTTTAAATTAATGGTAGTAAAAGGCAACGATCTTTGAACTAAGATGGCAACCCCACCACAGGCTTTATTTCCCGAAGTATAATCCTTCCTAATAAAATTAAACTCTTTTAGGGTAGGAGACTGGGATGGCAAGAGGAACGTTTCTTGCAAAGCCAATAAGGAGAAAGAGAACATATTGACCAAGAACTTTAGGTCTTCTAACCGACAAAAGAATCCATTAGGTTCCGTTGTAATAGTGCCATGATGAAGGTTTTAAGATGTAGGATTAAACTCCCGAGATAACTCCATCTCCTCAATAGGAGATATCTGTACATTTAAATGGAAGTCTGGCCTTCCCCCCAAAACTGGAGGATTTGGTGTAGTCTCTACTACACGTTTTTTGGAGGGGTCAGAGGAAGGTGACGCATCTGACGATCGTTTCTTCCCATCTTCTCTCTCCGAGTTCCTGATTGTATGATGGGATTCGAAGTCCGACTAACGCTAGCAGGCGGTTCTGTGGGGGTGGAAGTTCCACAGGAAAAATCTGCAATACGTATATTTGTCATAGTACCAACTGTCATAACAGAAGGACGACTCTTAACTGCAGAAGCGTAATTTCGGACTTCATTCCGTTCGAGCTGCCTACGTGCTTATGGAAAAGACAAACCCCCAAGGACGCGAACATCTTGGATTTTCTTTTCCTTCCGCCAAAGAGGACAGTCTCTTGAAATGCCAGAATGGGCTCCCTTACAATTACAACATCAGAACTCGTTTGAACAATCTTCCATCTCATGTCCGGGCAGGCCGCACTTGCAACAAACTGCATTAAAATGACAGTTTGTTCTCGTGTGGCCGTACTTCTGACATTGGAAGCATCGCAACGGGTTGGGGATAAAGGGTCTCACGTGACAGTGGATATAGCTGGTATCAGGCAAAACTGATCCCTCAAAGGTAACAATGAAGGAATGCGTAGGATGAGGAACACCATTCCTCCTTGGAGCGATCCTGCGAATGTCAACAACAGATTGATCATCCAATTCGGCAATGATCTCCTCGTGAAAACCATTCCTTCCAGGTCCTGGCACGTGAAAACACCTTTCTTGAAATTTAAGGTTGCTTGGGGAGAAACCGAAATGGCTTTCCCAGCAAACTTTTTTAAGGATGAAGGGTGGTAGCTTGTTTATCCTTAACAACCTCGATCAATAAATGGCCATTAAACAGTCTTTTTACATGTTTCGTGTCCCCAATGAGGCGTTTGAGTTCTTTTGAAATTAGAAATGGGGAGATGGTCTTAAACGACTCCCCACTTGCCAATTTCATCTCCAAAAACTTCGGATTCTTTGGCGGTCTTCGACTCGATCTCTCTTAACGAACGTTCTTTTGTTTCTGGTTAACTTTCTTATTTTGTTTACCCATATTAAGTAAGATAAATATTCATCTCCCTCGCTCCCCGCCCACCACCGAGCCCAACAAAGGGATGCACATTGGCAGCAGAGATACAAGAAGGATTTAGGCAGCGCCTAACCCTATGGCTGAAGCTCCAAAAAGCGACGACCAGCCGATTGATCTGGACGGGCTCTTCCAGACCCCCCATCCTTCCGAGAAGCAGAGGCCAAAGTGGTGTGTTGTTCCGGAAAGCCTTCACTCAACCACCAGGATCATCCTTTCCCCAGAAGTAGGGACGGCAAAAACATGCCTGCATTGCGAGCACCGGTCCCTTTGGGAGGGTCCACAGCCGACCGGACACTTTTAGTCTGGCCTCTCTGCTAAGGCCTGTCTGGCATAGGGGACCCGATCCAGCATAGCCTTTAGCGTCACTGAGGCACTCAAGCCCCTCCACCACGTCAAGGTAGTGCCTACGGAGGGGTAAAGGAAAAAGTAGGCAGCCTTTTGCGTCCATGCCTTCACTAGAAATCAACTCGACCTCAGATGAGACGAGATGACCCGCTGAATTTAAGCATATAAGTAAGTGGTGGAAAAGAAACTAACGAGGATTCCCCTAGTAATGGCGAGTGAACGGGGAAGAGCCCAGCGCCGAAGCCCTCATCTGTAGCAATGTGGTGTTTGGGAGGAGCTTCTCCCGCCAGATCGCGGAAGCCTAAGTTTCCCTGACCGGGGCCATTGCCCATGGCAGGTGCAAGGCCCGTTTGGCTTCTCGTTTTGTCTGCCGGACGGCTCTCTCCCTGGAGTCGGGTTGCTTGGGAGTGCAGCCCTAAGTGGGTCGTAAGGCTAAATACTTCCACGAGATCGATAGCAAACAAGTACTGTAAGGGAAAGTTGCAAAGAACTTTGAAGAGAGAGTTCAAGAGTACGTGAAACCGCTCGAAGGCAAATGGCTGGGCCCTCGAAGGTCGAATAGGGGGGATTCAACCCGTCTGTGGGTCGACGGCTGTCGTGATGGTATGGAGACCTGAGGGGAGGCTAGCCGGCAGCGGGCGGGTGCATTTCCCTCCCAGTAGGATGCCGCGACCGGTTGGGTTGCCTGTAAGAAAGGCGGTCTTGGGGGCAGGACAATGTGTATGTACCCTCGGACGGTGTTTGTAGCCAGTCCCTGCATTTGGCTGCTAACCAACCGAGGCCTTGCGTGCTTGCACTCGATGTTCCGCATTGCCCGCTCGGCAGGTCGAGCTGCCAGGGACCGATCGCCACTCGTGTGGTTTTTCGGTCAACTGTTAGCTCACTGGTGTTTAAGCGCTTAAGGTCGCCCACCCGACCCGTCTTGAAACACGGACCAAGGAGTCTAACACGTGCGCGAGTCACAGGGTTACTCGCAAACATTACGAAACCCTAAGGCGCAATGAAAGTGAAGGTCAGGCTTAGCACTGACCGAGGCAGGATCCGTCCGGGTGAGCGAAGCTCTTCTTTCGTGTCGGCCAGGTGGAGCCAGAGCGCACACGTTGGGACCTGAAAGATGGTGAACTATGCTCGGGCAGGACGAAACCGGAGGAAACTCTAGTGGAGGTCCGTAGCGATTCTGACGTGCAAATCGGTCATCATACCTGAGTATAGGGGCGAAAGACCAATTGAACCGTCTAGTAGCTGGTTCCCTCCGAAGTTTCTGTCAGGATAGCTAGTGCTCGCTGAGGAACGCAGTCTCATCCGGTAAAGCCAATGATTAGAGGCCTCGGTGTCGAAACGACTTCTACCTATTCTCAAACTTTCAATGGGTGAGATTGCCGGCTTGGCTTGACTGAAGATGGCAAACAGGATGCGAGTGCCGAGTGGGCCATTTTTGGTAAGCAGAACTGGCTCTGTGGGATAAACCAAACGCTGGATTACGGCACCCGATGCGGACGCTCATCAGACCCCATTAAAGGGTTTGGTTGCTATAGACAGCAGGACGGTGGTCACGGAAGTTGGAATCCGCTAAGGAGTGTGTAACAACTCACCTGCCGAAGCAACTAGCCCTGAAAATGGATGCAGCTTCAGCGTCAAGCCCATACCCAGCCGCCGGGGCAGAAAGATTTCTGGTAAGCCAAAAGCCCCGGCAAGTAGGAGATTCGCGGTGGTGTGCGTGGAAGGTGTCGGGCGTGGGCCCGCCTGGAGCCGCCGCTGGTGCAGATCTTGGTGGTAGAAGCAAATACTCGAGTGAGAACCTTGAGGACTGAAGTGGAGAAGGGTTCTATGTGAATGGCAAATCGAACATGGGTCAGTCGGCCCTAAGGAATAGGGGAAAACCGTTCCGAACTGGAGTGTCAGTGCAAAATTAAAAAAAATTGTAAACTACCCCGACAGCCCGAAAGGGAATCAGGTTAAAATTCCCAAACCCAGATGCGGAGATCGGCCCCCGTGGGGTCCGATGCGGTAACGCAAAAGAACTCGGAGACGTCAGCGGGAGTCCCGGGAAGAGTTGTCTTTTCTTTTTAATGGACGGACTCCCTGGAATCGGCTGACCCGGAGAAAGGGATGTTGTTCCCGTAAAGCACCGTGGCTCTTGCAGTGTCCGGAGTGTTCCTGCCGACCCTTGAAAATCCGAGGGAGAGTAAGTGATTTTCGCACCGGGCCATACCCATATCCGCAGCAGGTCTCCAAGGTGAACAGCTTCTGGTCGATAAGGGAAGTCGGCAAGCCAGACCGGTAACTTCGGGACAAGTATTGGCTCTGAGGGCTGATTCAGTCGGGGCCACAATGGAAAGAAGTGATCGACTGACAACCGGACTGCGTTGTGTCTCGGAAGGGCCGTCAAACGAAGAGTTCTCCGCTTCCACGGTGCTTGCCGCGTGTTCCCTGTGATGGGGAAACTGCGTCGGCATCACGTGCCGTGGGTGGTTAACGCTGTCGCAGCGGCTTGGAAGGGGCGCTCGTGGACCGGCGATGCAGTTATCGTGGAACATCGTGGCTAGGGTGGCAAGAACGCCTGCTTGCCTCTTATCAGCTGACTTCTGACGGCTCACTCAGAACTGGTACGGACCAGGGGAATCCGACTGTTTAATAAAAACAAAGCATTGCGATGGCCGTAGGCCGGTGCTGACGCAATGTGATTTCTACCCAGAGCTTTGAATGTCGTTGAAGCGCGGGTAAACGGCGGGAGTAACTATGACTCTCTTAAAATCGAACCTGGTACCTCCTAGTGGTGAGAGTCGGTAACTAAGACACAAATTAATGGGCCACATCGGAGGCAGACTCTGACTAGTTGCTGCGCGGAGTGATTATTCACCGTTCTTGTGTTCTTAGGCTAAAACCAGGCAAGCGTCTGCCCTGTATTTCTAACTCGAGGGGCAGTTCTCAGGCGACTAACATCTTAGGAAATTTATACTAACTATACGTACAGGTTAACAGCCTCACCTGTACAAGTCGCCTTATGGCTACACCTATCTACAACCTTCCATATCCAGTGCCAAGTGGCAGTGCCCCCACATGTATCACAACCTCACGTTACTGGCTTAATAAACCATGTGTGTGAGGCCCACGATCTGGAAGTTATGTTCGCATGTGTACTGTGCCAGAAAACCTTTGACAAGTACAAGAGCATAACTTCCTATGCCACTAAGTGCCGTAAAAGCACATGCCAGGGGCAACAACTCGTGCCGCTGCGACCATGTCGGATGCGGACGAGAATTTAGGTCAGTTGCAGCCTGCACGAGGCATAAACGGTTTGACCACCCTGGGGCTTCTGAAGAGGCAGTGACCCATGGTCAATGGTCTCTGACAGAGCTCCGGGTTATGGCATCCGTTGAAGCCTCGTTTCCCCCTGATATTATAAGGATAAACGAGAAGATCTTTGAGAAATTTCAGGGGCGGACTCTCAATACCATCTGCCGCACCCGGTCGTGCCCTGATTATCGGGCCATGGTGGCAGATGAGAGGGCTCTTAAGGGTAGTCTACCCCCGGATATCGGGATGATTCTCAATGTCCGGGATAGTGGATCGCTCGAGGAGACCCTAAGCCAGCGTGAGGTGTCGGTATCCAGTACGGCCATCGGCCCCGCTGTTGAAATTATCTCAGAGCTGCTGCGAGAGGCAGGTTGTAGTGGTATCGTTAAGGCAGAAGATCTAACGTCGGGACCAGTGTCGTTTTCTGTCATCACTAGCCTGATACGTAATTTCATGACAGGTTATATGGCAGAGCGCCCAGTCCCCGAGGGGCCATCAGCCAGGAGCGAGCCTCCCTCTCCCCGCAATCAGGCTGCCCGAAAGCGGGAGAGATATAAGCGTCACCAACATCTGTACGCTAGAGGCCCCGGCGTCTGCTGCGATGCACTTACGCGGGAGGGGAATGAGGCCGATGTGGGAGTCTTCGGTTTACCGGAGATCCACACGGTCTTTGACCCCATCTTTGCAGGGAAGCATACGCAACCTCCACGAAGCGGCGTCGGCTGTGTATGTTCCTCTCGGGCGACCTGCTCCAAAGACACTGTCAGGCAGGGAGTTTCAAAGCATGAGGAAGGTCATTGTCTACTTAAGATTGCGGAAAAATAATAATTATCGATAAAAAATCGACATTCATGATTATATTCCCGCTGTATATTCGAATGTGTTTGCCAATACAAGAGTGATAACAAAAACGTTAACAAATAGTTCCGACTTTTATGTTCCCCGGTTTTTCATAATGTACTGAAGTTATTGGTAATTTAAAGTTAATTAGTTCTAATATAGTTACTAATGTAATATATTATAATTTAATGCTTTTATATACTGTAATTTATAAGGCCTGACAGTGCTCATAGTGTAAAAAAAAACTAAATTAAATTAAATAAATAAAATATGGCAGGGCATATTAATGAGAAATATCTCATGACCAACAATGCAAGGCAAAGTTTGTGCAACAATAAGTATCAACAATGGTATCAACACGCAATTCACAAACACTCTGCACGGACCAACAATATATATCTTATGACCAACAGTGCAAGGCAAAGTTTGTGCAATATAGAATTCAATGCATAGAATTTCTGTTCTCAGGCTTTTCTTAGAAAAGAGAATTCGTAGTTTCAAGGCTTTTAACAATTTCTTGAAATTCTTTAAAAATGATCAGTAACTGGAGATTATTATGAGTTAGCAGACTATTGAGAAAGAGTGAAAGATGATAGAGGAAGCACTCCTTTAGTTCCGTGCTGTATTGAGCAAATGGTAAGCAAGTAAAGAGAAGAATCGGCGACCGCTAGACTATACAAAGTGATGAATAGCCAATTTACGTGAGTAAAAAATTATTTAGACCAGAAGGCTTCCTTGGAGAGGTCCATCCATTCTGAGCCTTTAAAAAAATTTTTTTCGGTAAATCAAGTCCCGGTATATCACCTAGAATGGATTTTTTCAGTGAAGAGGTAAATTCCTGTCTTTCGGAATTTTATTAGAAAAGATAGTCCCTTCGCTTTATATTGTAATGATTGAGTTATTATTTAACCAATTTGGAGGTTTTTGAGCTTGTTCTCTTTACCTACATGCGTAATTAACCCGGGCAACTCCAGGTCCTCTGTTCTATATATATAAATGAATGTTTGTCTGTTTGTTACTCATGCGTTCCTATACCATTCATCCGAATGCGATGAAACTTTGCACACTTGATGTTCAGAGCAAGAGGAAGGTCACAGTTTACCTGAGATTTTGAAAAAATAATTATTTTCGAAAATAAAAAATGACTTTTTCTTTTTGGTCAATAGATGACGCACAAAATAAAACGTACGACCCACGACAAATAACATTTACTTGATACATTCGAGCTTCCTTATAACGAAATCATTGGCCACTGCCCAAAAACTTTGTTATACGGAAAATTTGTTTTACAGAAATATAGTTAATACTCAAGATTTACAAGTTTATCTAGATTTGGACCAAAGTAAAAATTTGTTATAGGGGAAAAAGTCATTATATGTGCTAGATCAATCCTTTCATGTGCTAAGGCGTGTGACATACATCTGTACCGTCGTAAAACCTTAAAAAACTAAACTTAATGTCATAACTACATATTGTCAGGTAAAGAACTCCGCTAAAGCGACAACAATACCTCATTAGGAGACTAATATTCTTGTCTCAAAGTGTATTTAAACAACAATACTCGCTGTTACTGACCAAACACGAACGCTGCCGCGTCCCAAAACGCGACAACGATCGATCGCTGTAATACAAGGTGATTATAATTAAAGTCCCTTTGTAAAAATGCTATAAAAAAACAACCATGAGTCCGAATGACTTCAAATTTGGACTGAGCATTCTTGAAGAAGGGGCATTTGATATGGGATGAGAAAAAAATAGTTCCAAAATTTATCACTAGATGGCGCTGTAAGCGGCATAACGGAAGCGGATTCAGCTAGAAGTGACATTTTGAATTGAAATATGACGAGAACGCCATGAGGCCTGCGTTTTTATAACACATGCAATGTCTCATGCGCATGCGTATCTTTCAATTTGCATAGTACAAATCCTCCTAGGCATAATATGCCGCTTACAGCGCCATCTAGTGATAAATTTTGGAACTATTTTTTTTCTTATCCATATCAAATGCCCCTTCTTCAAGAATGCTCAGTCCAAATTTGAAGTCATTCGGACTCATGGTTGTTTTTTTATAGCATTTTTACAAAGGGACTTTAATTATAATCACCTTGTACATTAGTGACGATCTAAAAATACTGAAAGCATAAATAGTACGATTAACCACAACGGACTAATTTTATCAGGCTAGACAACACAAATACAAGGAAGTATAAATAATTATGTTTTAAAACTTAATTGGCTGGGCATATGTGCGCTGTCAACTGACATGACATGTCACACCATTCTCTCTAATAACTTACACAGACAGCCAGTCAGAGCAATTGGTCTATAATTTGAAGGTTCGGATAAGTCCTTATCAGGTTTAGGTATTGGTAGGACAATAGCTTAACTCCATATTCTGTTAAATAAAGAAAAGAAGTTTACATAAGCATCTTGTGGGAGGTACTTGAGAAAAGCGTTTCTGATCATGTCTGATGCTGGGGTGGAATCTTGTGTATATTGGAGAGCTGAAAAAAGTTCCTGGAGAGTAAAAGGTTGATTATATTTTTCTAAATTACAGGTTTGGAAATTTAAACAGATTGATTCTTGGGTGGCCTTCTGTCTTTGAAAATCTTGTGAATACTTTTTTGAACAAGAAACTGCCGTAAGCGTTTGACTAAATATATTAGCTATTTCTTCAGGATCTAGGAATCTAGTGTTATTATATAACAAAGCTGGAGATTTATTAAGAGGCCCTTTTTTGTTTATCTTTCTAATCATTTTCCAGATAGTTGAGAGCGGGGTTTGTCTGTGTATTTCTGAGACAAAGGATCTCAATGAGAGGTTTTTGTTTTCCTTTATAATTAACCGACATAACGCACGTTTCGTTTTATAAATAATTAAATTACTTTGAGTAGGAAAGGCCTTAAAATTTCGAAGAGCTACTTTCCGATCCCTAACAGCTCGTGCGCATTCCTTATTCCGCCAGGGAACTGGAATTTTCTTATGAAGGCCTCCGGATTTTAGTATCGATATTTCCGCCACATACATTGGACGTGTTGTAAAATACTGGATAGCTTCTTCTATAGGTAAAGACTCTAAATGATCATCGAAGTGTAATAGTGATTGGAAGACTTCCTAGTCTGCTTTAATTAATTTCCATCTAGGGTAAGAAGTTAAAGGAACGGGCGTATTAAAATCAATAATTATAGGGAAGTAATCACTTCCGTGTAAATCTGGGGTCTGAACGTCTGACTGAAAGAGGATATATGATAGAAAGAGTATTAAATTCTTTTAACATTAATTTGTTAAATAATGGGTCACCAACATTTCTCCACTCGGCTAACGGTACTATTTCTTGTATTGATCTATCAATATCCTCCTCTTCTTTTGCAGCTAATATATCGTGGAACGTACTCACAGACTTACATGGCAGCGATCACTTTCCTATTCTTATTCCCTTGAGCTCTTCTTGTTTTAACCCGACGTTACGTTGGAAATTGGCTAAAGCAGACTGGCAGGTCTTTCAGTCTCTCTTAAAGTTTGAGAATAAAACATCTTTCCCATCTGTAGATGAAGCTGTTGAAGATTTTACTTCTCGTATTCTCAAAGCGGCAGAAGAATCCATCCCTATAAATAGAACCCTTTCTAATAAAATTCCAGTACCTTTGATGGAATCAAGAATGTGCTGTAGCAGTCCAAGAACGAAAGAGGGCTCTCCGTCTTTTCTCGGCTAATCCCACTCAAGAGAATCTTATAAATTATAAAAAGAAAAGAGCTAAGTGCAAACTCACTATTTCCAGAAACAAGAAACTTTGCTGGAGGGATTTCATCTCTTGCATTAATAAGAACACTCCTCTCCAATCTATATGGAAAATGATTAGAAAAATAAATCGGAAGAGACTTTTTGATAAACTTCCTTCTCTCACCAAAAATGGTCAGACGTATTGTGACCCGTATGAAGTAGCTAATATTCTTGGCCGAACTTTTTCTGATGTTTCAGAATCAAAAAATTACTCAGACCTCTTTCAAAGACACAAATATCTTCAGGAATCATATGCTTTGAATTTTAATTCTAGGAACTTTGAAAATTACAACCTCCCATTTTCTCTACGGGAACTCCATTACGCTCTCAGCTGCTCCAAGGATTCGGCTCCTGGCCCGGACGGGCTCTTATACTCCTTCTTACAACACCTACCGCAGGAAGCATATGTTTACCTTCTTTCTTTGTTCAACTATATATGGTCCTCAGCAGAGATCCCCACTCAATGGAAAGAGGCAACTGTTGTTGCTATTCTAAAGCCAAATAAGGATCCGTCATGTTCATCAAACTGTAGACCGATTGCTTTAACCAGCTGCCTTTGTAAGACCTTGGAAAGAATGGTGTCAGTTAGACTCATGTGGTACCTGGAAAAACATCATCTGTTGTCTAGGTTTCAATGTGGGTTCCGTAGAAATCACTCTACCGCTGATCATCTGCTCCGGTTGGAACATGAGATCCACCTTGCAAAAAAATATAGACAACATGTTGTAGGGATTTTCTTTGACTTGGAAAAAGCCTTTGATACCACGTGGAGATACGGTATAGCGATTCTTTTGAAGAAATATGGTCTTTTGGGACGTCGCCCTAACTTCCTGTGGAATTTTATGCAAAATAGAACCTTCAGAGTACGAGTAGGTTCTGTTTTTTCTGACTACTATTATCAGGAAAACGGTGTTCCTCAGGGCAGTGTTTTGAGCCCATTCCTTTTCCTTATTGCGATTAATGAAGCCTGTTCGCAACTGCCCTCTACCGTGAATTACTCCTTGTACGTTGACGACATCGCCATTTATTGCAGGGCGACTTCAATGTCTATTATTGAGCGTCAACTACAACTAGCTATTAATAAACTTACTACTTGGAGCAGCGAAGTAGGGTTTAAATTTTCAACCCAGAAAACTGTGTCAGTGCACTTTTGTTTTTTGCGGGGTATTCACCCCGATCCAGATCTTTCACTATATGGATCTCCTATCCCTGTAGTAGATAGTTGCAAATTTTTGGTTCTGACTTTTGATAAGAAATTAACTTGGCTTCCACATATCCGGAAATTAAAGGCAAGATGTTGGCAAGCCATGAATATCTTTCATTCGATTTCCGCCACAAAATGGGGCGCAGATAGGAAAATGTTATTATTTTTATATGGTTCCTTGGTCAAATCAAAATTAGATTATGGCAGTATTGTATATGCCTCAGCTTCTAAAAGTAACTTAAAACTATTAGACCCAATCCATAATCTAGGTATAAGAATTGCCATTGGAGCCTTCAGAACAAATCCTGTAGAAAGCCTATATGTTGAAGCTTTTGAACCCCCGTTATGGCATAGAAGAGCCAGACTCCTTCTTAAATATGCTGCCAGGGTATATGGTCAAGGTCTACACCCAGCTTATGCTTGTCTCTTCCAAAAATCCTGGGCACCCCCGCAACGTACCTTTAGAAGCACTTGGCTCCAGAGCCTTTTGGAAAATCTAAACGTCTCCTTTCCAGCCATGCACAATAGGGGAGTTAGAGATATTCCTCCATGGATTCTTCCCCTACCAAACATTGAATATGGAGTATTCGATGGGAAAAAACAGAACTTTATAGAAGCAGAAATCAAAGCCATTTTCCGCAAATACCTGGAAAATCTCCCAATTGGTTTCCATATCTATACGGATGGCTCTAAGTCTGATAAGGGAGTCGGTTGTGCATTTCTTATAAATAATTCCATCTTTTCATACAGGTTACCAGACGAGTTTTCTGTTTTCTCAGCGGAGCTGACTGCTCTGGCGAAAGCTCTTGAATTTGCGTTTGGCTATCCGCGCTCCAATTTTTGGATATTTTCCGACTCCAAAAGTGCTCTGCAATCATTGGAAAAATTTAATTCTGACAATCCTTTTTGTTTAAGAATCTTAGAATACTTTTCTATCTAGAATCCCAGGGCACTAGAGTTTCGTTTGTTTGGATCCCAAGCCACATGGGAATTCCGCTCAACGAAAAGGTGGATAGGGCTGCGAAAGACGCTATAACCCACCTTCCCGTTACTGAATTATTATCTATACCGGAACATTTATTTCCGTTGATTAACAAGAAACTTCTATCTTCTTGGCAGGAATCCTGGTCGCTTAACCTTACTAATAAATTGTTTGAAATAAAACCTGTTATTAGTCTCTGGACCCTACCTAGTTTAGGTATTCGGCGCGAAGACGTTGTCCTTACTCGTTTAAGGATAGACCACTGTCGTCTTACTCATATTCATCTCTTGAACAAAGAACCAGCTCCACTGTGTTCGTGTGGAGCGGATTTGACTGTTAAGCACATCCTTATTCAATGCCCTCTACATAGTAAGCTGCGTCGTTCGCTGGGGCTTGAATATTCATTGGATTTTTTATTGGGAGAAAATCCAGTTATTTGTAAAAAAATATTTTATTTCTTAAAGACTATTCACATTTTTAAAAGTATTTAATCATCCCTTTTTCTTTTTTTCCCCCCTTTTGATCTGCTGAAATTAAATATTTTTTATAATTTTTAAAAATTTTACATTTTTAAACTCATCTAATCATTTGAAAGTTTTATTATGTGTCACAACAGTGTTGTAGTATATTTTTACCAATTTTACTTTTGTTTTAGCCTGCTGAGATTTTTATATTATTCTTAGAACTTCATATCATATTTTAACGGTCATGATTTTACTACCCTTTAATTATTGGCTATTTATATTTTTAGTCGTGCGTGGCGTCTTAGGTCAGAATTGGGCGCAAAATGACCTTAGTAGTTGGCGCGCCCTAAAACCCAACCCAACCAACCGTGTAAATCTGTTAGAATGGATCAAAATACTTGAGGGACAAACGATGGAGTCGAAAGAGATAGATCAATGTTGGAATACGACGCCTTGGCAGAATTAAGAAGGGTCAATCTAAATGAAGTGATCCAATGAGAGTCGCTTGACCATTTTTGAATATTTTGATTTTTTCATATGTGATTACCCTATAATTGAGAAGTTCAAAACATTTTTTTAAAAAAGTTTCACCTTGCACCGTTACTGAATGGTGGCCATTTATACTTGTAAGCGCACGACGGTTTTTCAATTTGGAGACATTAGCGTAAATTTGAATATCTCTGCACTCGGTTCAGTTACAACATTGCAATTGACATGATTGTTTTTAAAAACGTCTCCTCTACAACATTGTTTATTATTCAAAATACCCTTAATTCAAAAATAACCAGTCAAAATGGCCTCCAAAGTAGGGTATTGAAAATTTAAAAAATCCACTTTTTAGACCCAAAAATAACAACTAAGGAATGATTTACCAGAGTGTATTTTTTTCTCTAGTTAGATATCATACACTACTAACCTTATATAAAGCAATAGCACTGACAAATGTTTACTTAATTTTTTATAAATATTTGAAATTTGAAAATATTAATTTTTTGTAAAGTTTGGGACTAGTTATCTCTGGTGGGACTAAATTGAAAAATATGATTTTTGCACATTTTGTACATCTGTACGATAGCAAAGTACTGTAAAATTTCAACATTGATATTTGACTGTGGACAAAGATATGAATTTTTGAAAATGAGGAAATAATTCACATTACACTACAATTGATCTTATGGTTGTTGCCTGTTTAAATGGTTTACTGTTTCATTGTAATAAAATTTAGTTGTAACCTATATTTAGTTAGTATTATATATTTTAATAATAAAATATTAAACAATAGGAGCTTTTGCTTTAGTTCTATGTTAAAAAAAATTGTCCATTTACATCTAGGTTTATTCTCAATTAAGTAGCACATTATTCCGAGGTGCGTTCAAGTTCTAAGGTCTCCAAATTTTTTTCTGATAAAATACTTAACCCAGAAATTAGTAACTATTGATACTTCTCGACGTTATCACCGTGAAGTCTAACACATTTTTCACAATGGCGGCGCCATGATTCCTTGCTGAGAACTCATCTTTAGGGGTTTATTTTGCCCACTGGTAAATCGCTGAAGTAACAGCAGCTCGGTTGGGAAACGAGCAGCCACGGAGAGTGTCCCTCATGATTTGAAAAAGCCAGAAATCGCTAGGACCGAAGTCGGGTGAGAATGGAGCATGGGAAACCACCTCACATATAAAAAAATCAAAATATTTAAAAATGGTCAAGCAACCAACTTAATTAATTTTGAAGTGAGTTAGAAGTGGCCGATGAACAGGGGTGTTGTCTTGATGAAAAAGCACCCGTCCAGTCTTGTTTGGTCGTTTCTCATGCAATGCTGGAAGGAATTTTGTTCTCAAAACGTTTTCGTATGAATTAGCTGTAACAGTTGTACCCTTTGGAACACAATGCGTAAAGATTTTGCCTTCGCTATCCCAAAACATGGCCACCATAACTTTCTCAGCAAAGATTGTGAATCGAAATTTTTTCAGTGGCAGTGAATCAGTGTATTTCCATGGGAAGTTTGGCGTTTCGTTTCAGGGTTAAAAAATGGAATCCAAGTCTCATCCATCGTCACAACTGATGAAAAGAAAGCACCATTCATTGCTTTAATTCATCTAACCAATATCACACATGAATTAGGCAACAGCCATAAGATCAATTGTAGTGTAATGTGAATTATTTCCTCATTTTCAAAAATTCATATCTTTGTTCACAGTCAAATATCAATGTTGAAATTTTTACAGTACTTTGCTATCAAATAGGTGTAAAAATGTGCAAAAATCAAATTTTTCTATTCAGTCCCACCAGAGATAACTAGCCCAAACTTTACAAAAAATTAATATTTTCAAATTTCAAAAATTTATAAAAAATTAAGTAAACATTTGTCAGTGCTGTTGCTCTAGGTAAGGCTAGTAGTGTATGATATCTAACTAGAGAAAAAAAATACACTTTGATAAATCACTCCTTTGTTGTTATTTTTGGGTCTAAAAGGTGGATTTTTAAAATTTTCAATACCAAACTTTGGAGGCCATATTGACTGGTTATTTTTGAATTTAGGGTATTTTGGGTAATAAATATTGTTGTAGAGGAGAAGTTTTTAAAAACAATCATGTCAATTGCAATGTTGTAACTTAACCGAGTGCAGAGATATTCAAATTAACGCTAATGTCTCCAAATTGAAAAACCGTCGTGCACTTACAAATATAAATGGCCACCATTCAGTAACGGTGCAAAGTAAAACTTTTTTCAAAAAATGTTTTGAACTTCTCAATTATAAAGTAATCACATAAAAAAATAAAAATATTTAAAAATGGTCAAGCAACCAACTTAACTTTTTTTGGATCACTTCATATGGATTGACCCAGAAATGTGCGGGAAGTATCATTTAAAAAATTAATATTACTATTGTTTATAAGATTTTCAATCATATGTCCTCTACCCGAGTAGTGACTTGAGCCCCACATGGGATTATGGCTATTACAATCTCCTAAAAGCAAAAATGGTTTAGGGAGTTCTTTAATAAGTAAAGATATAGTTATCTCATCAATGTTCTGGTCCATGGGAAGATATATAGAGCACACAGTCAGATAAAAATGTTTTATAAGAAGAAATTTTAAGGCTACTGCTGAAGATAGGAGTGTAAGGAAATAGGGTAATATGGTATATGTCTATCTATTAAAATAGCTACCGCTCCACATGCTCTATCACCAGTCAAATTGTCCTTACGGATGATGTCATATCCAGGAAAGGTGGGAGACTGGCACGGTACCAAAAAAGTGTCTTGAATAGCCATTATGAGAAAGTGATTACTATTCACGAGAAGTTTCAAGTCCCCTTTTACGTTCCATTGCAGTATAGTCATATTAAGATAATTTATTAGGAGGTGTACGTGTACTACTATCTTCGAAAACTTCCATTTCCTCGTTAGGAGATACGTGTATACAAATTGAATCTTCTGATTTTCCTTCTACAATCTCCAAAGATTTGGGAGGAGTCAAGGAAGGTCTCTTCTTAGAGACATCGGTGGAATTCTGTGTCTCCGAAGAACGTTTCCTAGGATCATCCTTAGAAGTGAGTTTAGGTAGAGGAGCAGTAGAGATATTATTTGAAAGGGGTAGAGGAACAGAAGAGATATTAGTTGAAAGGTGGTGAGGATTACTGTTAGTAGAAATTACGAGAGAGGTACTTGCGTCTTTTGTTTTCGATTCTGGAGTTTGACTGGGTAGTATTTGGGTCATCTCCGAAAGTAAGCTTAAATCTGTCATTGTTCCACAATTTCTAGAATCAGATTTCTTAACAGCTGTTGAGTAAGATCTAGCTTCGAACATTTCCACTTGACGATGAGCCTCTGGAAAAGATATATTCTCTCTAACTCTAATTTCCTGTATTTTCCTTTCTTTTTTCCAAACAGGGCATTCTCTAAATAGGGCTGAATGGGACCAGTTACGATTACAGCATCGAAAGTCTATACTGCATTCTTTCATCTCATGCTCTCTGCAACAAACAATAGGATTTTTACAATTTACTTTCGAATGTCCAAACCTTTGACATTGGAAGCATCTCAAAAGGTTTGGGATATACACTATATGATCAAAAATATCCGGACACCCCTCACAGATCATCGATTGGCCCAATGTCACATGATAATGACTTGCACATCATTTAAATAGCTTCCCACACCTTCAGACACAACTCTGCTTGGACATTGGCAAGAATGGGTCGTTCGGCAGAGCTCAGTGAGTTCCAACGTGGAACCATCTTTGGATGTCACCTATGCGGCAATTCCGTGCGTGACATTTCCAGCCTTCTTCAGATACCCAAGTCAACAGTAGGCGATGTCATTATGAAATGGAAGACCCGGGGATCAACAACAGTTCAACAACGGACCGGTAGACCCAAGAAACTAACGGACAGAGACCGTCGTGTCACCCGCAGCAAACCGGAAGTCCTCGGCGGAAAAAATTGCCACAGAGTTTCGAAACGCCTCTGCAAATGATGCCAGTACCATGACAATTCGTCGGGAACTGCACATGATGGGATTCCATGGCCGTGCTGCTGCCCACAAGCCCCACATCAGCAGGGTCAACACCAAACGATGTCTGGAGTGGTGCAAAGCCCACAGAAACGGGACAATGGACCAATGGAAACGTGTAATGTGGACAGACGAATCTCGCTACACACTCTGGCAATTCGATGGACGAGTTTGGGTTTGGCGCATACCTGGAGAACGCTTCTTACCTGAGTGCACAGAGCCCACAGTCAAGTTCGGAGGAGGAGGAGTCATGGTGTGGGGCTCATTTTCATGGTACGGACTGGGCCAGCTCGTTCCTGTGCAAGGAATCACGAACTCCGACCGTTATCTGAATATTTTGGACAACTGTGCACTTCCAACGTTATGGCAATTTTTCGGAAACGGGCCATTTCTCTACCAACACGACAATGCTCCGTGCAACAAAGCGAGGCGTCTACAGAAGTGGTTTGCAGACTTTGGGGTCGAAGAAATGGGTTGGCCGGCACAAAGTCCCGACCTCAATCCTATAGAGAGTCTGTGGGATGAATTGGAAAGACGCTTGTGGGCCAGATCCCATCGGCCAACTTCTGTACCTGAACTGATTCTCGCTCTTCGGAAGGAATGGAGGAACATTCCGGAAAGTACCTACCAACATTTGGTGGAAAGTCTTCCCCGAAGGGTGGAAGCTGTGATTCGGGCAAAGGGATGTGCAACGCCCTATTGATTTCCATGAAATCGTGGCTAGAGCGCAAACGTGCATGTGTCCGGATATTTGTGATCATATAGTGTAGTGTCGTAAGTGTGTTTGCAGGTATCCAATACGAATAACTTTTGGAAGACAGGAGCTTTCAAACGTAGCTATAAAATTATGAGTCGGGTGGAGACTTCCATTCAGTCTTGAATAAATTCTGCGAATGTCTACGTGTGATTGATCTTCTAGTTCTGTAAGAATACTCTCATCTTCCATCCCCTCTAATTCTGGACAAGAAAAAACCCCTTCCTTAAAATTTAATGTTGCATGTGGTGTGACATTAACTGGTAGCTTGAAAAAATTTTTCTGAGCCAATATTTCCTTTGCTTGCTGGTCTTTTTCCACTTCCACAAGTAAATTCTCATTATAGAGACGTTTGGCGTTTTTAGTGTAGCCTGCAAGATCTTTTAATTCTTTAGCCATCAAAAATGGTGAAATACTTTTAAAAGATCCGCAAATTTTAATCTTTATCTCTAAAAATTTTGGAGTTCCGTGATCGCCGTTCAGGTTGATTTAAATTTTGATTTTTTTTATTTTCCATAGAGATAATGGTAAAATTCAGCCACCTTGCTCCCCACCCACCACCGAGCCCAACAAAGGGATGGACATGGGCACCAGAGATACGGGGGGGATATAGGCCTAGCCTAACCCTAGAGTCGGACCTCCAAGGAGATCCGACCAGCCGGTTACTCTGAACGGGCTAGTTTCAGACTCCCTTCTCTCGGAGAAGCAGGGGCCAACGTGGTGTGTTGTTCTTGATAGCCTTCCTGCAACCACCAGGATCCTCCTTTCCCCCGAGTTCGGGTCGCCGCGCACGGCAAACACGCGGGTCCCCTGGACAGGTCCACAACCGACCGGACACTTTTAGTCTGATTCCTCAGCTAAGACATATCTGGCATGGGTGGCCCTATCCAGCATAGCCCTTAACATTACGGAGGCACTCAAGCCCTTTCACCACGTCAAGGTAGTGCCCACGGAGTGGTCTGTTGATGGTAAGTTGTAATTTACGTTCTATATACGACATTGAAGTTGCTCTACAGAAAATAGCTAAATCATCTACATAAAGTGATATCTGTACAGGTGGAGAAATCTGCGATCCGGCATCGTTAATTGCTAGCAGGAAGAGGATGGGGCTTAATACGTAACCTCGTGGAACGCCATTTTCCTGAATAATGTACTGTGAATAAGAAGAGCCTATTCGGGTTCTAAAGACTCTTTCCTCTATAAAGTTATTTAAAAAGCGAGGGAGATTGCCCCTTAGGCCATATTTATACAATTTTGTGTGATACCGAATCTCTAGGCAGTGTCGTAGGCTCTCTATATTAAAAAAAGAGTGCTATCATGTGTTGTTTAAAACCTTGGGCCAAGTGTATTTCATGTTCCAAACATACTAAATGATCTAGTGGATCTAGATTTATGAAATCCACATTGATTGTCAGATATCAGATTGTTAATGTCTAAATATCATACTAGTCTAAACAGTTCCATTCTTTCCAGAAGCTTACATAGACAACTAGTCAAAGCAATGGTTTGGTAACTAAAGGCGTGGGCAGGGTCTTTGCCGGGTTTCGGAATTGGAATAACTATGGCCCCCCTCTAGG
Source organism: Rhysida immarginata (assembly GCA_023313115.1). Classification (NCBI taxonomy): domain Eukaryota; kingdom Metazoa; phylum Arthropoda; class Chilopoda; order Scolopendromorpha; family Scolopendridae; genus Rhysida; species Rhysida immarginata. Next base: position 2,512,779 of record JAHWFO010117657.1, on the reverse strand, counting down.
ATTAAGGGATATAGGCAGAGTCCTATATGGCGTTAGAAATGAATAAATGAAAATGTAATGCCTCTTGCGGTAGATGTGCAAGGAAAGGGAGCTTAATGTTATCTGGTCCCGGAGCGGAAGCGCGACTAATACGGATAGCGGCTTCGAGGTCTACTCTGGAAAAAGACTGATTGTATGCCTCCATTCTACTCGAATTAAAGTTTATGCCTCGTGATTCTGCTTGAAGTATTCGCCGCTGAAAAGATGGAGAAAATTTTATCGTCTGAGCTATGCCGGAAAAGGTTTGTCCAAAAATACAGAGGGTTGATTGAGATAAAATGAGACGACTTTGCAGTTCTGTTACGATGGTGTAATACCATGGCGCCACCATCGGTTGTGTTCGATGTGAGAGACACGTTGTTGGACTATCGCCTGGCACCGTAATTTTTACTGAAGTAGGCTGAGTTTGAGGGACTCCATGGGAAGTTCGTTCCACACCTGCTGACACACTTACCATAGCCCATCATCGGTTTTTGGTCGGCGACTTCCGAGCCGTCGTTTCAGGAGACCAAAACCACAGAAATCCATCGGTGATGCGTCAGGAGGTTTTACAGGCACATGAGAGAAGGGAATGACTCGTATGCCAGTTTTCTGTTCCATCTTCCTGTAGTAAGCCACAGATGACTTGGCAGTGTTCAGTCACTCAGTTGTGTGACCGCGCGCTTTATGACGTCGCTCTAGCCCAAGATTGTCATGAATTATTCTGGAGACTGTTGCCTGTGAAATACCTTTCCTTTGGGCTACACTTCTCTGTGTGAGGGGATATTCTTTCAGCACTTCAGACCGGATTTCTCGCACCACCTGAGCTGGGCGTGTTGGTTGGGGCTTGTTTCTGGTCTGCTTCTCTGCTCGTTCACGTTCATTAGATGGTCGCAATTTGTTCTTTTTGATTATTCGACCCACAGTAGCTTTGGATACCACAATACCATTTCGTTTGCATAATTCCACAATGCACGAAAGACTGAAGTTAGCGTCGGAAAGGCCAAACATATACCCTTCCCAAAAAGCTGTCATTTTGGAAGCTATGTTTCAGCACGAAATGTCCCAAATAACAGCAGCAAGTGTATACAAAGCTAATCCCCATGAATAGTGGACGAGTCATGCAAATCACATTCCGTCAAGGTCATACGCGGCGTTTAAAGTCGTCTCATTTTATCTGAATCAACCCTCCGTATTCGCAACTTCAAACCTGACTATCATTATGTAAAAGTGAAGGAGGAGGAAAAGGTTTTCCACTTAATGCACGGATTTTTCTCCACATCATTGCTGGCGGGGTATTCTTGTTATTGGTGGATACATAATGTCTCCAGGAAAGTCTTTTGTTCTCGGAATTATTCTACGACATATGGCCCTTTTTTTGCTTATAAATAATAAGGTTCTTCTGGGTGGGGAAAGAAATAAATATACGTAGAGCTTTTTTCCTTTCATGAATAGCTGACCTACAACCTTCGTTCCACCAAGGAACTGGGATTTTGGATGACAGCCCCCTATTTTTGGGATAGTTGCTTCTGCGGCACGGAGGATACTGGAAGATAGTAATTCCACTGCTTTGTGATAGGCGGACCAAACAGCTTTAGCTAAGTTCCATCTACGATTGGTAGGGAAAGTTAACATACAGTTCACTAGAGCAGTAATAGAAGGAGATGAAAGAGATAAATCTATATTAAAAAGGGAGCCATTGGCTAAGTGTAGATATGTAAGAAAACGGTCGTTAAGTAGGTTAATGTTGCAGTCCTAAGAAACTTAGGAATTAGAGGCAATGCTTTAAAATTAGTGACCTCGTTTTTCAATCATAGGAGTCTGAAAATGACACATATAGAAATGGACGGTAATATTCCATCCGAAGTAGGAATAGTGCAAGGTTCTGGATTCGCGGACCTATTTTTTGCTACCTTTTTGTAGGTCTATTCATGAATTGCAATTATATTTTAATCTTTTTTCATATGTCGATGATAATTTCCTACTTTTGTGTTGTAAAAAGGATTCTCGAGAAAGTTCCATAAATTTTTATGAGGATTTGAATAAGATTAATACATGGTATGAAGATCGACAGATTAAAATGAATAAAGACAAAACAGAGCATATTATTATAACAAAAAGGGTATTTTATGATCAAATGGTATACACAAAAATATTGGATATACATTTTGATAGTACATGTTCTTTCAATAAACAGATCCAGTATGTGTCGCATATTACAGCTAGTAAAAAGTACCTTCTTTACAAAATTCGTAATATTTTGACCTTAAATGAACTAAAAGTGCTTTTTAATGCGACGGTTCTCTCAGTATTGAGTTATGCTACATGTATATGGACAGTTTTTCGCTTAACAAGATATCGGTCTGTCACTTCATATTGTAACGAAAAGAACATTTTACCTTTAATGGATATGTTGCCTTCCAAAAGTGTAAAACACTAGCGAATGCCCTAAGGGATGAGTCACATCCTTTACATTACATATCAGATTATTTCATGGATACAGTGCACACTTGAGCTACACAAAGTTACAAATTTATTAGTCAAAGGCAGTCCACTTTTATGTCAAAATGTTTTCCAATCAATGCTATAAACCTCTGGAATAATCTACCCCAAAATATTCGATGCAAAATATATGATTGTTTACGTTTATCATGTAAAGTCTCTTGTAACTACTATAATAGTACTCTTAAAAATATATGATTAGTAACTTGAATAATTATCGAAATGATTTATTCGTTTCTATGAAATTATATATGTATATCTTTTTTTTTAGATAAATTTTTATTGTACATTACACATCATTTGAAAAAAATTTTTTAAACCCAATTGTCTTTACTGTTAAGTACCAGCTTTTTCTGGCCAAAGTTTTTCTGATGAGTAATTTTAGGTTTATACGATTTTCCACTACATATGTTTGATGATTTCTTTTAAATTTGTTTTTTATGTAATATTTTATATAACTAATATAATGGTGTAGGTTTTAAGTATATTGTTTGTATCATGTAAACAATACAATACTCTTATTAGAGTGTTCCATATATTATATAACATTTTCAATGAATGTTGGATTCCTTCCACCTATGCAATACGCTTCCTTCGTTTTCAGAAGCCTCCCATCTGAACTCTTTATAGCTTATGACTAAAGAGACTTCTTTCCACGGAGGCGGCGTACCGTCTGCCAAAATACCTTGTTTGCTGAACCATAGTCTGCCTCCGATTTCTCCCATATTGGACTATGGCCATTGAAATCGCCTAAGAGTAGAAATGGGCGAGGAAGTTCTTGTATTAGAGCTTTTAAACATTTTTCATCGATGTTTTCATCTGGTGGGAGATAAAAAGAGCAAATGGTAATGTGGGAGTTTTTGATAATAAGGATATTGACAGCAATGCTTGTAGGGGAGAAGAAAGAGAAACTATATGATAGGGAATACTGATTATTATTATTCCCTCCACAAGCTCTACCACCTAACAAATTATCTCTACGGATGATGGATGCTGAAGATCCCTATTACTGGCGTTTGACTCGGGGACAAGAATGTTTTTTGTAGGGTGACAATAGACACACTAACTTCATTCATAAGGAGTTTCCGATCTTCGAGCCGAGAAACAAAACTTCTGATGTTCCATTCAAGAATGGAGAATTAGAGGGAAAAAATTCAAGTAAGACAGGTGAGTTTATTAGAAGGAACTCCTATCAATAATGGAGGATCAGGGGCATCTTCAAGCTCTACGTCAGTAGAAGGAGACTTTGTGCGATCTTTTTCTTCTGACTATCAGCGGTGTGGGAAACATCTGACGAACTTTTCCTACTGTCATTCCTCAATGAGAGGGTTATATTATGTGGGATAGCAGCTACGGTATTGGGAAGGACGGAATTCCTAAAGACGACTCCTCTCCCGAGCCATTTGAGATGGCACCTGTGTCAGTATCACTCGTTGGTTTTAGCACAGGGACCATAATTTGACAATCAGTCATAGTTCCAACAGATTTTGAATCTGGTAAGAGCGAGGAAAAAGATTGTTTTGCTCGAACTCATGCCTGGCTTCTATAAAAGAAATATTCTGGGTGAATCTTATTTCTTGAATCAGCTTTTCTTTGCGCCAAATTGGACAATCTCTGGCGAGAGCCGTATGAGGACCCGTGCAGTTCTTCCATTTGGGTTCATTAGCGCAATTTATCATATGTCCAAATTAGCCGCATCTACCACAGACACTAACATTTTTACAGTTTGTTTTACAGTTGCCGAATCTTTAGCAATCGAAGCACCATAACCGGTTTGGAATATAGTGTCTAATTCTAACTCGAACGGAAACCTACGAAAGTCACAAGAAACGAATGAGTCGGTACAAGACTGCCAGAGCGCTTATGCATAATCCTTCTGATGTTTACAACATTTTGATCACTTAACTCTTTCTTTAAAGTTTCATCGTCTAGCCCCTCAAGGTCGGAACGGGAAAATACACCTCTCTTAAAGTTCAGAGTTGCATGCGGGGACACAAACAGTTTTCCCTGCTAATTTCTTCGTAGAAAGTAACTTCTTTGCCTGAGGGTCTTTAGCAGTCTCAATAAGTAGATGTCCGTTATACAGTCTTTTTACTTGCCTCACATCACCAACACGCTGCTTTTACTCTCTAGCAATCAAAAATGGAGAAACTCTTTTAAACGATGAACCATCTGCGCAAGCCATCACCAAAAATCTAGGATTCCTACATTGATTCGGTAAATCGGGGGGGTGGGGGATGTACATCGGCGTCAGGGATAAGGGCGGATATAGGCATAGCCTAACCCTCAAGCCGGAACTCCGAGGAGGTCCAACCAGCCGATTAATCTGAAGAGACTTGTTTCAGATTCCCTTCTCTTTGAGAAGCAAGGGCCAAAGTGATGTGTTTTTCCGGATAGCCTTCCCTCAACCACCAGGATCTCCCTTTCCCCCAAGTTCGGGCAAACACGCGGGTGGACACACCGGTCGCAAGGGGGGCCCGTAGAGCCTTCGTTGCGAGCACCGGTCCCCTGGGCGAATCCACAACCGACCGGACACTTTTAGTTTGACTTCTCAGCTAAGGCCTGTCTGGAATGGGTGGCCCTATCCAGCATAGCCCTTATTGAGGCACTCAAGCCCCTCCACCAAGTCAAGTAGTGCCAACGAAGGGGCCATAAGTTCATGTAAAGCAAATTAAAAGTAGCTTACAATTTGCTTACAATACTCGATCTGCTTTAAATATATATGGCGACCATTCAATTACAAAAGTTTGTAATAAACAGTATGTTTACGTTCGATTCAATAATTATTTAGTCAAAATTACATGAATTTATAAAACAGACTGTGAAAGGCATCCTGCTCGCAATATTAGAACATGACTTTCTGTAATCCCCGATAGTAGACCGTCTAAGAAATTATTAATCCGACCGCCTCACATGATTACCAATTTTCAAGAAAATTATTTTCCGTACAATACCGTTGAATAATGAAATGATATCCCGCTAAGCCACCGCCTAAGTATATATAAATATGAAGTATATATTTATTCCTAATCAATAAATACCCAAAACGTGATTACTCGACAGAAAACTCATACTGATTTTGTTCCACGTGGACGCAGCAGCACGATCATCATCGTCATCATAATTATTAATAATAATAATTGGAAAATGATTCTACGAAAATTTTTACACGCCATTACCTCCGATATTCGATATTGATGAATAAATAGTAAAGAAAATTCCACGGCCTGGACTCTATTTCTTTACTATTTTCACTATTCATTCATTATTATTATTATTATTATTATTATGCAACAAACCGACTCGGTGGCCGAGAGCGTTAAAGATGCTGGTTTCGCTGCTCTCGAAAAAAGCGAGTCGCGGGTTCGAATCCCGCCGAGGATATAAATGTTTGTGTTTGTCCCTTTTTCATTATCATCCTTTCATCATTTCATGCTCTGGGACTAACAATTCCAGTTTTAATTTGAAATCTGGTATTTACCGATTTCCCTCTTCTAACTTCACTTAAGTCAAAAAACTCATGAGTGTTAAGTCAAGCGGTCCAAAGATGGCCAAAATCGAATCAGGAAGGAATAATGTAACAACAGCTGAGGGGAAGCCAACTCAGATAAACCAAGCTGGTAAGTATCACGTTGACCCCAAAACAGGCCCAAGCCCAGAGAAACGGGGTTAATGAAAACACGCAAATAAAGGAAAAAAGAAGAGATGGGATAAAGTTAAGAGTAAAACAAAGAAAACTTACTCATCTGAAAAGATAGATAAACCTAAATCATTGCATTTAGACACGTTCATGTAATAAAGTGTAGCTCATAGTTGTTGATCAGTTTATAAAAGAAAATAATCTGAGAAATATTAATTTTCCACTTAAGATGAACTTTCAGTCTAAAACCAGTTCTATCGAGTTTTAGACTATTAAAATTAAAATCTTGATCAAACGATTGGACAGACAACCCTCCGTGATAAATATTCGTTAGCAAATTGCAAAAACATCTAATAATAAAATAAATTATTAACAGGATCGGAATTTCATGTAAAGTAATTATGACAATTAAAACGATTGAAAAAGAGCAAGCGTGTTCTTATTACCACTAAACCATATGCATGAGTAGTATAGCAATTTAGGAACAAATTATGTTAAACTTTTCAAAATACCTAGTCTACGAAAGATATCAGAAATGAGATACTCTATATGTTCAGAAAACGAGCAAGTATCTGAAAACAGAACCCCAAGATCTTTGATGGAATTCTCTGCAAGTAAAAACCCTGATCCTATATGGTAATCATAGATAAAAGATGCCACGTTACGAGTAAAAAAATTACTTTTGAGCATTTAACTCCAAACCATTGGCTAAAGACCCATTTGTGAACAACAGCGAGACCATTCTGTAATTTCTCACAACATGACCAGTTAACAATCGAATGGAATAATTTGATATCGTCAGCATACATAAGCACACGAACAGGTAAACCAACCAGTAAATATGGTAAATCGGCTACGAAAATGTTAAACAGAAGGCGTCCGAGAGGAGGTCCCTGCAGAACTCCACCGTCAATAGGATAGCTGAAAAATTTAGGGTACTGACTGCAGATTCTAAAACGTCTACCAAACAGCATGGAAAAAAACAATCAATAGCAGGTTTCGAAAGGCCAATAATACGCAATTTATGCAATAAAACGTAAAAGTTGACTTTGTCAAATGCTCTGGTAAAGTCCAGATATAAGGATTCAACTTGAGTCTTATTATCCATCTGGACCGTGACGTAATCAAGAAACGTAGCAAGGTTAGACTGAGTAGGTCGGGTGGGTCTAAAACCATGCGTACCGTCACAAAGATAAGGATCAATATGCTACGCAAGTTGTTTGGCTATAAGAATTTCTAACAACTTGGCAGGAAACTGAATCGACGTAAATGGGCGATAATTATTTGCGCCGCTAGCAAAGGGCTTTTTAGGTATTGGTTGTATAATCAGGTGTTCCCAGCCGTCAGGATAGCGGCCGGAAACAATTGAAGTATTAAAAAGAACGGGGAATGGTATTGAACGAGGAATCAGGCAACCTATAAAAATGTAATATGGGATAACAGAAATAGTAACAGCCTTCAACGCTGAGGTGCACCTCGCGCATTCTAAAAATTGTAGTAAAGGTAATGGGCAAAACGTAAAGTTTTTGCTAATAGAGCTCCAACAAGATTCAAGCAACTTATATTCACCTGTAAGCTCTGCAACGTTATTCATATTTATAGAAAAAGATTGTGCGATCTGATCGTAACAATCCGGATCTAAATAATCAGAAAAAGTCACGCAATCGAAATGCCCAGGACCGATAGGATTTTGAAGCATTCGAGAACGAAGAGGAAAGCATTTGATTTGTACAAAAGCCTTTCGCTGTTAATAATTAGATGAGGTTGCTAAGGAAGCCTCTGGTTGCTAAGCAAGGCGTACTTCTAAGGGAAATGTATAGTTCAAACTGAATAAAACTACCTAAAAAGTTAAATGGAGAAAGTAGCAACTCTGTATAGATTAGAACATATATGAATCCTTTAATTTGTAAGCATTCCTATTTAATGAAATAAGCGTTAATTGTTGAAGTGTTCTGCGTAAGGGTCAATTCTTTCTTCATAAACTATTGCCAAAGTTTTTCGACATAAGCAAGTACCATAATGATTAAAGCATTGAAGTAATGATTAGCTACTAGCTATTGTTAAAATTTGCCTAACGCAAACTAACTATTGATAATATAAGGTATAAGTAATTACATGCCATATCTTAGCATTGAAAGTTTCGAATGGTTTCATTAAAACATAAATCATGGAACGAAATTAGATTATCGTTAATTTTACGTTATATTCATTCATGATATCATTTCAAGTCGTTTGATATATTACATGTCATATTTTAGCACTGAAAGTTCCCATGAACGATAATGGGTCCACTAAAGCAGGTCCCTTGGAACCAATTTCGACTATCATTAATTTTACGTTATATTTACTCATGGCACAAGATTCCAAGTCATTTTATATATTACATGCCATATCTTAGCATAGAAAGTTTCCAGTGGACCATAATGGTACCACTAAACCACATACCCTTGAACCAGTTCTGACTGATATTGACCATTAAGGAAGACCATAACCTGTTTTCACTTAATTCACAAGCCTTTTTTCTGATTTAGCTAGAGAATGCCAAAGAGAACATTTGGCAGTGCAGAGAGTACATGGAATTGTATAGTTAAAAACGTGGTCCCCTATATTATTTCTGACCTTTTGAACCGGAAGTAGTTTACCGATTTTTCCACTAACGAACTCAGTTTTCCGATTTCCCTAAGTTGTCGAATGCCGGAAACGGAAGTCGAAAATTCGTTAGCGTTCGAAAGCTAGACCACAGACAGACAGACGGACGGACGCACCATGTACCTATCGGTCCTAACAAGCCTTCTTCGAGGCGAGCAACCGTTTGGGAATATCGCAGAACGGGTGTACGAATGTTTAAGACCAGATTCTAATTGCTTGTAATAAAAAAACCTGTCAAGATTCCAGCTTACTTTAAAAGTTGTTCTAGCATTTGAAAAACTTACACGATCAACAGAAGAGTTCGAAAATTAATATTTTGTATGAAATTGAAATTCAGCTTCCAAAGCTAGCGATTGACACTAAAAACCCAGAAAAGAAATTTAGATTGCTGTTTACAGAATCTACGACCAACTCCAGTATGCTTATTATTATAACGGGGAGTGAACGTGAAGACCGCTTCAGTAATTACAGCAACCAAATTTGATTGACATCATCCATCGAGAGTACATCCTGCCAATTTATAGTTTTCAAAAAATTGCCCTTACTGTAACAAAATTCCGTGTTACTGGGCTTACTATTATAAAGAAAATTACGATTAAAATGAACGGTAAAATGTCAGCCGGAACATTGGCATAAACCTTATCTAGATTATCTTCATTTTTGTTTACAACCAAATTATAGTTCAGAAAATTCCTCTCATTAAGCCAGAAACCAGTAACAGATTCCTATGTTTACCATAAAATGCGTAGTCTGAGTTTTAAAATCCGAAAAATGAAATTCACTAAGTATTGTATAATCCAAAGGATGGTGACACAAACTCCGACAGCTCATCAAGAAAAAATTCAAAGTTGGTCGCAGTGAGTAAAGAAGTCATGTTAACATTTAGAATTAACAATTTCTTACCACAACCAGCTTTAATATTAATATTACACACAACACCAACGAGATCAATACAGTTAATGGTGGTATAAATAGCACACTTATAAGCCTTAATATTTCTCTGTAGCGCTATTAGCACACGACCGCTGAGTTTATTATCAGCACGATCCCCTCTAAACACGTTAAAATTATCACCAAAGAGCATAAATTCAGTAAGCGTATTGTCGAGCCATGTCTCAAAAAAACAAATAAAAGAATTTTTCAAATGTACAAAATCAAAATTTTGCGAAATCTTTATAAGCAGCCCGCGGAGATTTTGGTAATAAAATGTATTATTCCTTGTTAGTCTTTGTGGCCTCCTCCGGGCAGGACGATAAGATCTGATTCGGGTAAAGTTTCCCCAAGAACGGTAAAAGTATAAACGTGCCAAACCATTGAATTAAACAATGCAGCGTAATCGCATGATTTAACAACAACAACAAGGGAGGACTAGCAAAGAAAGAATGTACAGAGAGAAAAGGAGTTGGGCGGTTACAAAGAGGATCAAAAATATACAAGATCCTCGCCCTCAAAAACTCAGGAAAACACTAGGAACCGAAAAGGAAGGCCAAAGGCCCTCAAGCATTTCTTAGAAGGGGTTATTCTTCGAAGCAGAGCGATGTAGGGAAGTCGAAAGAGAAGAGAAAGGTCCTATGGTAAGAAAAGGATTAAATATATGAGATTGTCGCCCCAAAAGCCTCGGGAAACTCCAAAAACGCCTTAGAAGGGAAAATACTAGGTGGCCACCAGATGGCGATACCGTCTGTGAAGAATATGCAATAAATGGATTAACTAGTTCTATACTACAGGAGACCCAGATCAAAAACAATTCAAAATAAACCAAAAATCGAAGTAAAATAACAACCAAACTACCAATCTGGTAGATATAGACCCAAATAACACGAATCTGCCAACAGCACATAGCGGAATCGAGCATAAACGTAAGAATAAAGCCGCCGAAATCGTCAGAATTTAGAGCCGCAAGGAAAGATCGACACGACAATGGCGGTTGTCCGTTGGGAGAATTTAACACAAATCAGCCCATAGGGGAAGAAACTAGCTAGTATAGCGAAAAAACAATCACAGGGACAGTAAGCAAAGTTCTGTTCTTGTAGAAAAAGACCCGTAGAATCCAATAAAGCTGGTTTGGAGACCGTAAGATCAACCGAAACCAAGATATGAGTCACGCAAAATGCCGACGCGACCATCACCTGATCCTAACGAAAATATTAAGCCGACTAGAAAACGGCTTTAGAAAATCCAAATCTCAACGAGTTATAAGAAGTAATACATAAATTTGATAGCGAAAATATCTAGAAATCAAAATCGGTTAAATTGAACTATCTGCACAAATCGCGAGATGACTTATTCCGCAAACTGAATTGTCGCGATTCCTGTAACCGGTCGGGGGGAAACCAACTGCCCCCTGTAACCAAATAGGTTGGGGTATATATCAATTATTTGCCCCCGGAGGGGGACGTCGTAGACAGAACGCCGAAGGCGTTCGAGTAACGGAAAACACTGACTAGCGAGGCCCGCAGGGCCGAGAGTGAGACTTGCGTTTGCGATTTGACTCGCGATTTGTGCAGATAGTTCAATTTAACCTCAAAATCTGCTATCACAATTATAATATCTCACTTAAAAACGGCAGCTGGCGAACGAACGCCACGTACGGCCATCGATCACAGACAAAGAGCCCAAGGTGGGCGAGGAGTTAAATGCTCGAAAAAGTCGAAAAAAGCACATAGAATAAACAAGAATACCACAATTCGATAGCAAAAATTCCGAAGAATCTTAATCTATTATCAGAACTGAAGTGGAACAATAGTGGGAAAACTGGACGACCTCGTGCTGGTGCCGAAAAACACAGACTATGGAAAAATCGGAAAGGGTGAGAAAAACAAAAAAAAAGCAAAAGATACAGAGAGTGCTTATACACAATAAAACAACCAGATATTGCAAGCTTTCTGATTAAATCTCAAGTTGTAAGTCAATTTTCCAGAGAGCAGTTAAAAGATACTGTTCAAAGGCCGCCATCTTGAATCGGAAATAGGAGAAATGAACAACTCGACTAGATTTATACTTCGTCCAACAAGAGAAAAACAGGGTGTGTTTCCGGTCTGATATCGACTACTCACTCATCCGCAATGCTTTGTGGGATCTCTCCTTCAGCGGCTGCACAAGTCAATTTGTAATGGCGACGCCCGTGCAACAACTCTTCAGCCAAACAAGGAAAAACTATTCCCAGCCAGGCTAGGGAGATTTGTGTGGAACGTATTTTGCTACTTTAAAGGAAAATAGTGTTTTAAAAGCTCATCTGCTTTGATAGAAGAAACTTCCAACAATTTGATAGAAGAAACTTCTTGCGTTCGAACAATTGTTCAAGAAGGAAACGAAGCGTCTTCATGCGAAGCTACCACCCCCCTCTCCTCGCTTTTCGACTCCTGGAAAGAAAAGGCCCAGGGAATCTCGAACAACGATATATATAAAATTGAGTTAAAAGATAATTTTATGAAGGGTACAACATTTTTAATTATAATTAAAGCAAAGCAACTGAATAATATTAAAGCTTCTGCTGTAATATTATAAAGCGCTTCTTCAATGAGACATGAGACAGAAGTGATTAAGCGCATGAGGCCCCCTTTCTCTCATTGGCTAATCTGAAACTTACTGTGACACACCCTGTTTTTCTCTTGTTGGATGAACTATAGTTAGGTGGTGTTGAAATGAACCAGTGTTGCTAGATTTGGTATTTTTTAAAGCGCTTTTATAAATAAAAATTACGAATTTAAAAGGCATCATATATACAATTATTAAATTAAGTATATACAATTATTTTAAAACTTTTATCATAAGTAGCGTTTGATATGAAATTTTAATTTTTTTTTGTAAATTTTTGTAAAAGGCTCTAGCTAAAGCGTTTTAGGCGCTTGCTTTTTTAAAAGCACTAAGTAAATATTATCTCACAAAAGTTTAGGCAATTTAACTGTGGCCTTCCATTTGTTCCGACGACAATTTTGTAAGCAAATCCTTCTTCTTTCTTCAGTTTGTGGAAAAATATAAAGTCTAAAGAGTTGAACTATTTGAATAGTTTGGTGTTGCACATGCAAGTGAAATATCAGACGACTAGACGTCCATAATGTACTGCGTGTTTGACCAAAGATAACGGAATACGTATACCATCCATATAGTGCCTTAAGGGTAGCACCCCCCTCGAAAAATTAAAATTTTGACGAAAAATTGAAAAAAATTTTTTTTTCGTTTTTAGCATTTTCAGGTTTTTGTGAATCAATTCTGAAATTTTTATAGATGAACGTTAATTAGAAATTTAGATATTAATTTATTTATTTACGTCAGTATTTCTGTTTAAGAGCTCATTATAAATGCTTAAAATTAAAATTGCTCTAATTTGAGTTCTAATTATCCATTTTAAAAAATTTAAACTGTGCTAGGTCAAGAAAAGGGAGCTCTATAACTTTATTTCAAAGTTCCTAAATTAATGAAACAAGTAATTTTATTGGCTGTTGATAGCATTGGTATCAACCAATCAGAAAGCAGTTTACAAAACGTGCGTGAACTAGCAATATGGCTACCTCCATTAGCGTCTTTGTTACCTTCTGATCAATTTCAGTTCCAAACATCACCTTTAGTTTATAATTCATTTTATAAACTATAAAATAATTAATAATGCCAGGTAGAAGAAGCGATCGGCTAAAGAAGAGACGATTTCATGAAAATCGCTTCACGAACAATAAATCTTACGAAGAAGGTGCCGCCAATACAGACGAAAACGCTACTGAAAAAATTACTTCTTTCAGGAAGCTAAGCGCATCAGGTATTCTCAACAGTTTTTGCAAGAGAGTTGAATTCTGAAACTAATATCAGTGGATACAGATTTATTGACTGTGAACTGGTTTAGACATTTATTAATCAAGTTCCCTGTCCTCAGTGCTTTATAATTGTGGATATGATATCAGTGAAAATCGAAGATAAGGACTATGTAGCTGGTGGTTTTTAAAAATTGATGAAAACAAAAATAAATTGATATTTCAACTTTAAACTTAATTTTCACATTATCACCATCAGTCTTGGCGTAATATCTTTTTAAAGAATTAACATATCATGAAAAAAATTTTTCCAGTCTTTTCATACATAATCAAGGAACATAATGAACTAGAATCATTGATATGTGAAAATTAATACATTTTTGGTTTGAGTTTGAAATATGTATTAAGCAAGATAACGTGACTAAAAAAGGTAGAGTAAAAATACACATGAAATAGAAACCAGAAAAAAATTTCAACTCAATTGGACTAATAACTTTAACATAAAGTTGACAAGAAATTTATGCTAATTGGGGGTTTTTTTAACACAAAATTGCTGTTTTTTAATACAAAAAAATTAAAAATTAATGTTTTTGTTAATTTATTTTAAAATTTAGGTTCTCAGAAATCATAGAGCAAAAGGGTGACGACAATTTTCTCTCAACTATTCAATTTTGCCTTTTCGAGTGGGATGCTACCCTTAATCCATTCAATTGCGTTACTAAACAATTCAACTGCTATAGCAAGTAGAGTATTGCGTGCCAGGCTTAAGAATGACTTATTGTGTTTTGTGTTTTAAGGGCGGACTAGAAGCACGGCATTTCAACATCAC
>JAHWFO010117657.1:2472027-2473396 GCA_023313115.1 Rhysida immarginata | reverse complement strand
ACACACACCTTCATGAATTGATTTCAGCTCCACCACGATCGAGCTCTGTTCTCTTCACTAGCATAGCTGGCTTGAAAGGGGCTCGTGCTTTGCTTTGCTCTGCTTTGCTTCCTACTGGAGCTCTGTTCACCAACCACTGAGCTCTGTTCCTTCCTTTCATGAGCTCTGTTCACTAGCAAACGGACAACTTTTGTTGGCAACTCGGCTCCTATGCCACCTACGTGCACGCCCCTTGGACGCTTTCCTGGGAGCACGCAGCCCGTTCATCGTTCCAATTTTGGCGCCTGTACGTCCGTTGGTTTCGGAGGTGGGTGCTCGAAGCGGGACTTGGTCGAAATTTTGCCTTTCTCCACCGCCGAACGAGCTCTGTTCGCTAGCAAACTTTCGTTGGCAACTCCTGACCCACGCCACCTACGTGCACGCCCCTTGGACGCTGTCCTGGGAGCAGGCGGCCCGTGCAACGTTCCAATTTTGGCGCCTCTACGTGCCTTGGTTTCCGAGGTGGGTGCTCGAAGTGGGACTTAGTCGAAATTTTGCCTTTCTCCACCGCCAAACGAGCTCTGTTCGCCCTGTTCTTCTACCTAAAGACACACACCTTCATGAATTGATTTCAGCTCCACCACGATCGAGCTCTGTTCTCTTCACTAGCATAGCTGGCTTGAAAGGGGCTCGTGCTTTGCTTTGCTCTGCTTTGCTTCCTACTGGAGCTCTGTTCACCAACCACTGAGCTCTGTTCCTTCCTTTCATGAGCTCTGTTCACTAGCAAACGGACAACTTTTGTTGGCAACTCGGCTCCTATGCCACCTACGTGCACGCCCCTTGGACGCTTTCCTGGGAGCACGCAGCCCGTTCATCGTTCCAATTTTGGCGCCTGTACGTCCGTTGGTTTCGGAGGTGGGTGCTCGAAGCGGGACTTGGTCGAAATTTTGCCTTTCTCCACCGCCGAACGAGCTCTGTTCGCTAGCAAACTTTCGTTGGCAACTCCTGACCCACGCCACCTACGTGCACGCCCCTTGGACGCTGTCCTGGGAGCAGGCGGCCCGTGCAACGTTCCAATTTTGGCGCCTCTACGTGCCTTGGTTTCCGAGGTGGGTGCTCGAAGTGGGACTTAGTCGAAATTTTGCCTTTCTCCACCGCCAAACGAGCTCTGTTCGCCCTGTTCTTCTACCTAAAGACACACACCTTCATGAATTGATTTCAGCTCCACCACGATCGAGCTCTGTTCTCTTCACTAGCATAGCTGGCTTGAAAGGGGCTCGTGCTTTGCTTTGCTCTGCTTTGCTTCCTACTGGAGCTCTGTTCACCAACCACTGAGCTCTGTTCCTTCCTTTCATGAGCTCTGTTCACTAGCAAACGGACAACTTTTGTT
>JAHWFO010117657.1:2457027-2464527 GCA_023313115.1 Rhysida immarginata | reverse complement strand
ATAAAGATTATTAATATTTGATAATGCAGGATGAAAATGGAAATATACAATCTTACAGATCTAAGGTAATTAATAACAGCCACATTAATTTAATGAGGAAGAAATCATTATAAATCTTGAAAATAATAGAGTTGTGATCCGTACGGTTGACGGATCAAGGGTTGAAGATTATGTCAAAAGTATTGTAGATGTATGTGGAAATAGTTCAATCAAAGTCATTGGAAGGTTAGACGATTTATATACTCATGTTTCCATGGTTCATAACGATTCCATTAAGAAATTAATGGAAAATGGTATAAAATAATGGGAGAACCATTGGAAATAGAGAAGCACAATCCTTCCACAATCAAACTAACATTGCAGGGTGTTATCCCTTCTATTCTATATAGCAGAATAATTTCGGAATTAAAAAAATTTTTTATAATCAAATCGAAAGTTTTCCCTATATATTTGAGAGGACATAGGGGACTCCTAACCTTTTCGAAATTCATTTATGTTGTTCCTAAACAGGATGTACATATTCCTGAGTATTTATCAACAGAGGTTCTGGAACAAAGGCACTAGATAAGGATAGTGAAAGAAGTCAAAAGATGCTTTCACTGTGGTGCAATAGATCATTTGATTAAGGATTGTCTAGAATTTAATGAAAATGAGAAAGGAAAAGAGAATGTGAATAATGAAGATAAAAATATTGATAAAGGGAATATGGAACCTCAGGATAAAGAGGAGGATGGGTTTGCGGAAGATGAGGATGAACAGTGGATCCCTGCTGAAAACAAGAGGAAGAGACGTAAAGTCGAGAAAGTGTAGGAGATAGAGATAAAAGAACATGATATAGTGTTTGAACAGGGAAAGGAGATTGCTAATGAAACACGTGAAAGATTGAATAGTGATGAAATGAATTTCGTAAAAGATGGGGAAAAAGAGGAAAGTACTAAGAATCAAGAAATTGATGATGAATGGAAGTTAAAAGAGACAGAGAATATATGTGGAATTATGATGAATGAGAATAAAGAAAATAGAAAAATTGATATTGGTAATGAGAAGACAGGGGATGAACAGAAGAAAGATAATGAAAAGGATAATAAGATAATAGTCTCAGTGCAGAATATTAATGAGAAAGAAGAGAATAACGATATAGAAAAAAACAATGATTTGGATGTTAGATTACAAAGAGCCATACTGGCCATTTTGATAGACACCAAAATAAAAAAACAGAAATTAACTAAGAGTATAGCCAGTTATAATTATTTTAAAGATTTTATTAGAGTAGCCTTACAGATGATATCCTCTGGGAAGGGGGTTAGGACATTCCAGGAAAAATTGCATACAGCAATTTTGTTGTTGGAGAGAGGTAAAGATGATTGAAAGAATATGCTTCCCCTCTCTAAAAAATATAAAAATGGATAAGTTACATATATATTCTTGGAATGCCAGAAATTTGGATGGCAACGCGAATAAAACTTTTTTCCTGGATATGTTAATGGGAAATAAGTTAGCAATTTTTGCTTCACAAGAATTTTGCGTCAAATCTAAAGTCCCCCCTGATTGGATAAATCTATTCTGAATGGAATATAATATCTATTATACACCGGCCACTCATTGTTATAATGGGGTAGCATTTTTTGTACCAAATGCATTCAGGGAAAATATATTTGAAAAGGTGGTAATTGCTGATGCATATGCTATGGCTTTATTGTTAAAATTTAAAAGTAAAATTTGGATGGTCAACAATCTTATGCCACAAGGTGATTAAGGCAATGAATCACTTTCTACAAGAAAATGCTGATGACCTATTAGTTTTCATGGGTGACTGGAATTCCATCCTTGATTTGGAACTAGATAGGATCCCTAGTAAAGAGTGGAGACCGTCTTTAGTTGGCGCTTTAGGTGATTTGATGTATAGTTATTGCTTACTCGATATTTGGCGTTTAAAAAATGGTTCCCTGAAAAATTATACATGGGCAAGAGGCGATTCAAAAGCAAGATTGGATCGCTTCTATATGTCCAAAGATCAAAGTGCACATGTAGTGGCAGTAGGAATACAAAAAGAATTGGACAGGAGAGATCATAAAAGAACGTGGATAATATTCAATATGGATAACAGGCAAACAGGGAGATTGGGTGCAGTTGGTGTACCCGTATGGAAACTGTTGTGTCTATATTAATAATTACCTATTGAAGTTCTTTGATTACTTAAAATATAATGATAACCCTGTCCATATATGGGAGTTTTTTAAGCTCTTAATAGGCCGTGAAATCAGGGAATATAAAATTGAAAACAAATACGCCAAAAATATTTTAGTAGAAAAATATTACAAAAAGAAAATGGGTTTGCAATCACTGTCATCAAATCAGTTGAAGTGCCTGATTAGAAATAACAACAGTCCTGCAATGATTCACAGGATTGTTGTTGATGATAAAGTCTGTGTAAAGACAAATGAAATCATAAATAAATTTGAAAAATATTATAGAGATTTCTATAGTAATACCATTACCGCTGGATTTCCAACGTACCAGAATTCATTTTGTCTGGATCCCTAGTCATATGGGTATCCAGCAAAATGAACGGGTCAATAAGGCGACAAAACACGCTATTACTCAGGTACCGATCTTGGAATTGCTGTCAATCCCCGAGCATTTACACCCGGTGATTTCCAAGAAACTCAAATCTTCTTGGCAGGAGTCTTAGCCTCTTAACCCAGCTAATAAACTTTTTGAAGTCAAGCATTCCATCACACCGTGGTCATTACCTTGTCTAACAAATAGGCGGGAAGATGTTGTTCTTACTCGGCTTAGGATTGGTCACAGCCGTCTTACTCACATCCATTTACTAAAAAAAGAACCAGCTCCATTGTGTTCTTGTGGAGCAATGCTAACTATTAAGCATATTTTAATCCAGTGCCCTTTACACACTAAGCTACGACGCTCATTAGGGCTGAATCATTCCTTAGATTTTTTGTTGGGGAACAACCCCATAATTTTTAAAAAAGTGTTTCATTTTTTAAAAATTATTCATGTTTTTAAATTCATATAATCATCTTTTTATTGCTTTTGCATTATATATATTTGATCATTAAGTATAGGTTTCATTTAGTGCCATTCACACACTAATCATATTCATCAGTTTTTATTAGGTGACAACTCAAAAGAAATTAAATTTTAATCATCTATTTTATAGTCAGTTAGTGCCCTTTACACACTAATGATTTACACAGAACCTATACAAATATTTCTTATTACGGGAGAACCCTGGAGGAAAATGTCGGTTTTTTAAATTTATTAGGGTTTTTAAAATCTCATAGCCAGAGGGCTGAAGAGGATGTTAATCGTTCCTTTACAAACGAGGAAATAAAAAAAAGCTATAAAGACACTAAACAAAAATGCTGCCCCAGGATGAGATGGGTTATCGGTGGAAATCTATTATTTAGAAAATATCATACCCATTCTGCAGGTGGTTTATGACTATATCATAAACACTGCAGACTATAAATCTTTGCTTGTGGCAGATATTGTTCTCATTCCTAAGAAGGATAATTCTGCTGAGATTACTGATTATAGAACAATAGCTTTAGTGAATAATGATATGAACTTTCTTTCAAAAATATTGCTCTTAAAATACAGATCCTTCTTTGATACGGTCATATCAGATTATCAGACTGCTTTTATCCCAGGCAGGAGGAATACAGATAATCTGAATATGATCAGAGATATGGATGATTTCATGTTAATGAAGGGTTGTCTAATTGTTGGATTGGATCAGGCAATGGCCTTTGACCGTGAGGATCATAGGCTTTTGTTCTGTATACTTGACTATCTAAAGTGTCCCCAGTCATTGTTAAGCTGGATTAAGCTGCTATTAGCAAATCTATCATGGAGAAAGATCCGGAGTCATTAATATGACCTCCAGAATAATCAAGGAGATGTGGTATCCCCTGTACTATATATTTTGACGTTGGAGGCACTCCTTAGGAATGTTAGCTATAAATTAAGATATTATAGGAAGGATGATGATATCGAGCTACCAATTATTCGGCGTATGCCGATGATGTCGTCTTCTTCCTAAAAGAAGAACAAGAATTAAAGATGATTTTATCAGAATTAGAAAATTATATGAGTGCCTCCAACGCTATAGTAAATAAATCAAAGTCAGTTACAGCATTTTAAATTATACCAATGTAGAAGACAGGTTATTAGAGAAAAAATATGGTATAGGGGTGGCGAAAAAAATGAAAATCCTAGGTATACAGATTGGAGAAGAAAGAGAAATTAAGAATTTTATCAGCTTAAATGACTGGTGGAAGAAGTTTATCCTGCAATGGACCCCCTTTTATGAACATCTTAGTATCAAGGATAGAACAAAATTGATAAATGGTATAGCCATTACGAAAATAAGCTACATATTAAGATCAATGGAACCACCAAAGAAATGGATAGATAAGATGATGGGGCGATGATAAGATGGATTAATGCAGGAAAAAGATGGATGCGGAGAAATATCTATAACCATAAGGTAGAAAAGGGGGGTTTAGGTCGAAATAATTTAAACGACCTGAAAAAATCATACAGTTAAGCTTTGTTTTAAACACAATAAACGGCGTTAAAAGTGTATATTTCGATAGAGTTTATGTTAATTTGAATAAAGAAAGGAATCTATACTTCCGCAAGTTAAAAATGGAAGATATAAAAAATTTGTTAGCGTTTCATAAAATAATAAGGAAAAATTTCTTACAAGGGAAAATGTTCATAATTGACAAACCAGGCAAAGGAGTAGAAAGGAATAGTTATACAAATGAAGAGTAATGGAAAGGAAAATGCACGCATGCATTGCTAGTATGGGTAAGGAACAGGAAATTTGAAATTAAAAGTCACAAGTTAATAGAAAAAATACTAATAGAAAATTCGAAAGAGGAAAGTGATTTGAATTATGTTATAACACTATGGAATAGATCCCATAGATTCAAAAATCTAGGTGGAGTTACTCCCAATTTTTTGTGTAAGATTGGGGGATATAATAAAAATAGCTGTTGGTTTGATGATGATACTGCCAATGAAAAGCATTTTGTGTTTGATTGTAGGGCAACCTGTAAGAATAGAGACTACGTAAAAAAAACTTATAGAGTGTTCTGGGGGAAGGGATGATGATTGGAAAAGATACATAATGAACGGGATCCCTACATCAGAAAAAATGAATTGCAAAAGCATTGTGTGTGAAATCATGGCAATTATGCTATCTTCCATACAAAAGGCTATTATAGCCTGGTTTTACAATGAAGAGTTTAACTTGTGGAAATTGTTTATAAAAGAACTGAAAGTTTATAGAAATAATGATAAATGTTGTTATTTGGCTATGAATAAACTACTGGAATACATGAAAGAATGGTCGTTTATTTGAAATATATTGAGGATTATCCGGAATAGATGGTTTTAAATGAAGGACCATATATTGTCCGTGTATGTATTGAGAGGTGGGACATTTTGCCCTTTTGAGTATTTCTTTTGGATATAGATATTTGTATCCCTTGTATTTTTTATTATATATTGGATTTAAATGTTCTTTTCTAAGAAAGGATTATTTTAACCTTTATCCTTTTTTCTTTGTTGGAAAATTCTTTGCTTTGTATTGATGGTTAAATTGTGTTTTATTAATTGTATATAGTCCTTGATATTTATAGAGGTTTATTTATACAAGGATTGGTTGTAGGTTTTATTTTTTAAGAATGCTGTTCTTCCATTGGGTTTTCCCGCTGTTTCAGTCCGGCAAAAGCTTTCCTCCACTGAGTCGAGGATGCTTTGCAGGAAATCGAAATGTTGCTGAGCGGATAGTAGAATCTGACCAAGTCAAAGTTGGCCAGACTACTATCCAGTTATTTCATGCCGATCCCGGACATCTCACCGTCCATGTTCGGGGTGCCTCGCCGCTGATGGTGGAATCCTACATGTCCGACTACGGGGAGGTGCTAAGGGTGTTCTACCCAGATCACTCAGACTCCCCCCTGCAGAAAAATGGTGATATTTTTTTGGACATGCGCGTTCAAAAAGACATTTCTGACTCTACAAAGGGTCAGAGGCAGTGCTGCTGGTACTGCAAGAAGTCCTTCCACGTCCGGAAGGACTGTCCTCTCCTGAAGAAATGCGACTTCTGTAAGAAAATTGTGGGCAAATTCCATCAGTGCCCAGTGCCCCAACGCCACTGCTCAAGGGATGTCGTCCCAGCAGCCAGAAAAGACGACTTCACTGGCCAAGTCATCTGAGACTAGCAGAGCAACCATGCCTCGTCCTTCACTGAGGAAGTCGAAAGCGGCCTCACCATCGTAGCCTCTTCCCACGACGCCTGTAAGGGAAATGCCACCTCCCCCTCCTCGGCCTCGTGTGGTTCGTGAGTCCGTCTTTCCTGCTCCTTCGCCATGTGTCTCCCCAGCGTTGGAAGACGGTCTCTCTCTGCTGAAGTCATCGCAGACGATTCGTTATGCTCCGGGTCGGTGTTTACTGTGGAGGAATTTCCATTTCTTTCTCCACCTGCACTTTCATCGGCGTCGCAGCCTCTGAAAATTTCTCCATCTGCTGGGACCTCCAAGCCATCAGCGTCTGCTCAGGGGGATCTTCTTGCGATGCCTAAAATCCCTCGCAAGAAAAAGGCCCGACGTCATCGTAGCAAGAGGGACGGGATTCCTGTGTCCTCTTTTTCTGAAAGAGATAGCTGCGCAAACCATCTTCATCGTAGCCCCTCTTTCTCTTCGAGACGTGTGCGTTCCAGTAGACGAAAGACAACTGAGCCTCCTCCCTCGCCAGTGAGGCTCAAGTTTCCTTCAGATACAGGTCGGCCTCCGTGTGCTTAATTTCGCAGTGAAGGTCTTTTCCCTAAACGTTCGTTCCCTTGGCTCGTCCTTCAAGCAATCGGTTTTGTCATCCTTTATTGCCTTGTACAGGCCAGATGTCCTTCTTCAGAAGGTGAAGCTTGCTGACTCTCAACAGCTTGCTAACCTCCCTGGCCTTCGCAGTCAATATCCATCTGCGCAGTTCTTCATCAACTCATCTTCACTGCCATTATCCTCAACCTCTCCATTGTGGCATCGAACTGTGTCTTTGACTGCGAGTGCAGGGTATTTTCTTTGGACCTCCTGCTATCTGGTCTCAAATTCCGATTGCTTAATGTGTACGCCCCGTGTTTATCAACAGAGAAACAGACTTTCTTTGAAGACCTAGATTTTTACCTGTGCTCGTCCGTGCCTGTAGTGGTTGCTGGGTACTTCAATTGCCATCCGGATGAGAACGACATCTTTTCGTCCGGATGTGTTCACCAGTTGTGCAAGCGGAATGCACTTTTCGATCAATGGGCGTCTTCTTCCCATTCCATCAGGGGCCCTCTGTGTCTTCGAGGTTGGACCTTTTTCTCGTAGACGCCGCTTTTGCTGGTGCTCCGGGTTCCATGGAGGTCATTCCATGCTCGTTTCCCCTCCGTGGGCACTACCTTGACGTGGTGGAGGGGCTTGAGTGCCT
>JAHWFO010117657.1:2430126-2452938 GCA_023313115.1 Rhysida immarginata | reverse complement strand
TTTTAAAGATTTTCAAGAAATTGTTAAGTACTAAGAACTCTCTTTTCAAAGAAAAACCTGAATAACAGGAATTCTATGCATTGTTACAAATTGAAACTTATCCATATTGCATCATCATTTTATGTTCATGGTTATAATTCTTAGAAAGATTGCTTTAACATTACATCATCATTCTGTGCTCATTGTTATTGGTGAATTGCGCGTTGATACCATTGTTGATGCGAACACAATGGGCCTATTGTTGCACAAACTTTGCCTTGCATTGTTGGTCATGATATATATATTGTTGGTTCATGCAGTGTGTTTGTGAATTGCGTGTTGATACCATTGTTGCAAAAACTTTATCTTGCATTGTTGGTCATGCGATATTTCTCATTAATATGCCCTGCTATAACCATGAATATCGATTTTTTATCAATAATTATTATTTTTTCGAAATCTGATGTAGACAGTGACCTTCCTCATGCTTTGAAGGTCATGTATGCGAAATTTCATCAAGATCGGAATAAAACTGTAGATTTGTATAAAAAACGTACAGACCCACCCACAGACAGACCCACAAACATCCTTCTTTATATATATAGATAGATGATTTATTATTTCTTTTGTAAATGGGTATTCCCGTCAATAAATAAATAAATAAATAAATATCTAAATAAAATATTTGGACTCTTCGAGCATTGTTAACGCCAGCTTGGAACATTCACCCGTTACGAAGGCATTGTTGTAGCACGTGCACACTTCGTTAGGTTGCGCGCGTTCGTTTGCTCGCGTCTGATTCCTTAGCGTGCAGTCGTTCGATTTTAAACAATAAAAAAGGATGTAGGAATATTTTCGAAAGAGATAATAAGAAATTTAGACATACTAAAAAGTTGGTTGAAGTTTATTCACAATTTATTCACAATTACAAGGAAGAAAAGTGCTGAACAGAATGCATATAAACGTCGCATCTATTTGCAAATAATAGAAGTGTGTTGTGCCTTTTGTCGACGAATTCATAATGTGTGAAAGGAATAAACAGATAGGAAAAACGGATAGGAAAAGGAAAGGATAGGTAATTTGCATATTTATCATTTTATAATGTCGAATTACGAACGAATACAACTTAATTGTTCATTTAATATTTCACTCATTGATGTAACAATGTATGATTTTCCTTGCGCATGCTTTCTCTCTAGGCGGTATTGATTGCACATGCCTCCGTTATGACCAATTTCTTCATTTCAAATATACACAAATTACAAATTACAAGTTTTACGGGTGGAATATATAAACAACGCAGTTCTTCAATGGTTTATGTAGCAGTGTTCATTTAAACTTTCGGTACTTGATTATATCATTCATTAATGGTTTATTGACATCTAAATGCCTATTTGCCTTACCATCATCTCAGCTTTTGAAGAAAGTGCACGGTGCAGCTGTGGACTGTATTTAGGGGTATGCAGCAGTCCGTCACCCCGTTCGTGCGGAACTGATGTTTATCCCCTTTGATGAAGGAGGCCTGGGCCTGCCTAACATCCGGCGCTACTTTGTTGCTCTGATCCGGGTCTTCCTCCTACCCCTCTCATCTGGGCCAATTTTCGGTTCCTGCACCGCGTTTCCCTTAAGGTGAATGGGCTGCCAGTTCCTACTTCGTTGCTAGTGACTATCAACCTACGGTCTCCTGGGTTTTACAATCGTATCCAGCGAGACCTGGCGACATTTATTCCCGATCTACGTCAGCTAGACCCACAAGACTGGGGGAGCCTTTGTCTATCTTGGTACCGTGGTACGTCTTCTGACATCGTGCGTTGGCACCCCGAGTATCCATGGTCAGCCATCTTGAAGGCCATCAAGAGCATTGCCTTCGAGAGGACGGCGTTTAATTTTTAATGGCATCTGCTGCACCATGGAGTCTATGCTCCCCAGCGTTTACATCAGTGCGGAGAAGTCGGTTCTGCTGGTTGCCTGTTTTGTGGGTCTCCTGAATCCATCGATCATGTATTCTTCGCGTGCCCGTTCGCACGGTCCAGCTGGGATAGCCTTTCATCGCACTTTGGTCTGCTGTCTTCTCCATCGAGTCAGTACGATTTTTGATGGACTGCTCTACTGGTGCTGCATATAAGCTGAACCTAGCCACTTCTATCGCCTTTATGAACAGAGAGCTTTGTCTGGTCCGTCAGCAGCGATCTGCTGGTGTCAAGCTGCCAGCCTTAGCCATCTGGAGAGTGGCCACGGCTGGGCCCAGCTACGTTTCGGAGACGTTATTCATCATCTCAGCGTCTCTGTAAGGTCTTCGGAGGGGACACGAACAACATCTCATTTTCACCTTTCCCTTCGATTCGATGACCCCTCGGTGGGCGGACGGGCCTCCTTTTGAGGCGTTTAGATAGGTGGTGCAGCCCTTGAGGGCTGCCCGTTGTCCTATATCATGTGCGCCTGGGCACCCTGCCTGTTTCACGATAAAAGGGTGCCCCTCTGGAGCCATAACATCGGCTCTAGTTCCAACAGCGGACAATTCCATCATACACTGGCCACTTCAGTCTTCCTTTTTCCAATTCTAGTTGAGTTGATTTTCTACTAAGATAATTGCTGTCTGATCTCCAGATACTTTTCTGCGGGATACGTAAGATTTTTCTTTTGTTTACTACTGTTGAGGTGGACATGTTTTCAAATAACTATGATCCAGATTCTTTTGGCTTTTCCGGAAGTAATCATGTGTTTTGAGTTCCTTGCAGTGTCACATTATGATTCCAAACTGTAGTATGCCAATTTGACCCCATTGGGGCTGAAATTATATTTCATTTGGACACTTTAACCTTTCTAAATTATACAGGGTGACTACAAAAGAACTTCACACATTTAAAAAATTTATTACATCAAAGCTATTCAAAATATAGACACACCACATACGGATTCTTAAAGAAAAACTCTTGAAGTTTATTGTGAAACAGTCCGAGCAGAAGGAGAGCGTTCACCTCTCTCATGGCCTGGATGTTCATGTCCACTCGAATGCGGTCCCCTCAGAAAGGCTCCAGAGGGGACACAAAGGAATAGTATCGGATAAGTCCGAGTGGCATTTGAGAATTTGAAGAACACAATTATTTCGTATGGTCAACGAAAACGGGGTCTCATTAAAAACGAGGTTGTATTTCTCTAAATTTATGAAATATAATTTTCACTGTCCTTTTCTCCCATATTTTAATATTAAATTTGTTTTTCAGCAAAAAAGCTGGCCTGGGAACCGATTATTTCCATACTGCTTTGTGGGAAACACATTTTTGAGGTAAGTACATAGTCTATTTGAATATACCACCTGACGGTTTTTAAAGAGATCTGCTTTTGTATTCTTCCTGCAATTTTAAATCTTTCTGCTTCCTTAAAATGGTATCACTTAACTGAAAAAATTAACAAATCGGGAAAAGTTCAAAATTCAAGTTAAAAAAGTCCACCGCAAGAAAGTGTTCCAATAGTCTTAAAATAAGATGATGTACATTCATGATGGTATGAGTAAAACGCATCTATGCTCACAAAGAAAGTTACTAGAGCATAAAAACTTTCTATAGTCCACTGCCGCAATAGGCAAATTTAACGTTGATATTGGAGGCAAGAACACAGAAGAGAAGTCAAAATCTCTGTATGAAATCATGAAAATTTTGAATTTAGAATATAACAATCTAAAAGTTATATGCCAATAACGGAACATTTCATATAAATATAAATTTTGAATTTAGAAGAATCGCAACCAAAAATAATACCCAAAAAAAAGTCTAAATTTATATAAAGAATTTTTAACATTTCGAGTGCCAGCATTCATCATCAGAAACACCAGTGAGAATGATACTAAGACAGAAAATAATAAAAACAAAAAAACGAAAAAATGAGGTAAATCCAAGACAGAAGAAAAATAACACGATCATCCAATTTTCATCTAAGTTATGTGACGTCGTGGCCAGAGTATGGATCAGCTTTATTAATAAAAAGGCCTTTTTAAATTTATTGAAATTTAAAATTGGGAGAAGAAATTTTTCCAGTATATCTAAGTCTTTTCCCCACGTTAAATTAGTATGGTTCAGAGAAATTAAACACACAGATCTGATTTGTTATATTCAATTTATCATCTTTTTCTATTTCATCTTTCATTTTTAAATTTTGAAAAAATAGTCATTCTAATACAAGCGATGTAGTCCAGAAAATGTGGACAAAAATCAAAAAGAATAAAACCTGAAAACACTAATCCACAAAAAAAATATCCATGTTTTTGTTTTATTGTTTTATTCCTTAAGTTATTCTAAGTTGATTTTAAAATTTGCTTTTCTGTAAAGCAGGATTATTATTATTAATTTACTAACGGGTATCCATTATAATTATAAGTAAATGTTCTTTTTCTTTTATACAAGTGAAATGACGTAGCTGTTTAAAGATCTGTCACGAAAAGCATTATTTAAAGCACTTGGACGATGAATCTACAAATCCCTATCATTAACCTCAATTACATAGCCGCAAGAAAGGTAATTTACGGTGACGCTTGAGGAATGGTTGCGAAATAAGTCGACTCCATCAAACGCATTTCTTTCATTTTAAGAAATCATTTGGAAGGTGAAATGCACTGGCAAATGGGCCTCGAACAAGACTTCGATTGAAGTTCGCGACTTGTTGACGACTTTCCCGGCGTCATTTGAACCTTAATGTCTTGCTTGGTTCCATCGCTAGTGATTACCGTATGAAGAAACTGTAAGATCATTCTCATAGAGTGCAAAATTAGTTTGAGTAAAAAATTGTACCACCAGGAGTTATTATTAATACAGATGATTTAAAATGTCAATTGATATTTTGCGCTTTCTGAAAAAATATATACCTATCAAATTAAATTAGCCTATATGCTAATTATATACATTTTAAGAAAGAACAATTACATTATAAGTAAGATATATAATTTGATCTGAGCTTTATTTGTAACCATATTGAAGTGTAAATGCTTAAGGTAATAAATTTAACTTCCTTATATTTATTCTTAAGAATTTTAAATTATTGGGATGTAAGTTTACGTAACAGTTTGATACGCCCACACTTTTATCTGTTTTAATTTATCGTCGTATATTTGGATAATCACTCTTGTTCTTAAATTTTCAAACATGATGTTTTATGTGTACGCTCTTTTTTGTAATCAAAGTGTATATTTTTCATTAATATTTTTCAATATATTGGAAATTTTTTAAATTATAATTTATTTCATATACATCCAATGGAAATTAGTTCATCTGACGAATTCACTCTTACAGAATTTGTTTCCTATGATAAATTATTTTGAACTTTTTATTGGTTTTATTACCTTCGTTTTCATTCAGCCTGGATTCGAACAAGGAAGCTTCAGCTCACCGTACTGATGCGCTAACCAATTGTGCCAGCGTCAACATGGAAGCATTACGCTATCTACATGTCCTTTGGGCTGGTAGGAAGGTCTCAAAGCATGAGGAAGGTAACCGTTTACCTCAGATTTCGAAAACATAATAATTTTAGATAATATATCGATAATCATGATGATGGCAGGGCATGTTAATAAGAGGTATCTCATGACCAACAATGCAAGGCAATGATCGTGCAACAATAGTTATCAACAGTGGTATCCACACGCAATTCACAAACTCTAAGTTTGTGCAATAATAGATGTCAATACGCAATGCACCAACACTATGCAGGGATCAACAATAGATATATATATCAGGACTAAAAATGCAAGGCAAAGTTTGTGCAATATAGATAAGTTTTAAATTGTAACAATGCATAGAATTCCTGTTATTCAGGCTTTTCTGAGAAAAAAAAGAGTTCTTAGTCCTTAACAATTTCTTGAAGGATCAGTAAATGGAGATAATGGAGAGTTAACAGACTATTGAGAAAGAGTGGAAAGACAACAGAGGAAGCACTCCTTTGACCAAATGGTAAGCAAGTAAATAGAAGAATCTGTGATCGCTAAACTACCCAAAGTGATGAATGGCCAAGTTTTGCTTTAAGACATCGAGAGAAGAGTGGGAATTGCAACAACATCAAGTGTAAGATTACGTGACTAAGAAATTATTTAGATTAGCAGTGGCATACATGGAGAGGTCCATCCGTTGTGAGCCTTTAAAACAAATTTTCGAATTTTTATTAAGAATTTTTACCATATTAATTCTAGCGTTTTCATGTGTTTACTTTTAAGATATTGTAAAATTTAATCAAAAAAACAAAGAGTCCGAGCCAGGCTAGGTTTTCACCTAGCTTATTTGGTAGCATAGATCCAAATATTTCATAAAAATACACTTTGACGATATACTGTGTGAGTGTGAATATTTTGGAAACAGAGATGCTCATAATGCGATGATTGAACGTTCGTTTCCAAGAATTATTAATAATGAGCATAAATAATAGTTATTAAATAAAAATGAAAAATAAAATAATAATTAACAATTAACAAAATAATTAATAAATAATAAGTAAAATCAAAATAAAAATAGAAATATAAAATCAAATATTTTTATTTATATTTCTATTTATATTTAAAATTATATTTTTATTTTGATTTTACTTATTATTTAATAATTATTTTGTTAATTGTTAAGTATTATTTTATTTTTCAGTTTTATTTAATAACTATTATTTATTGTATTCCAGGGTTTTTTTGTCTCGTCCTTTTCTCTTATAAATATCCGTTAATAATGAGCATAAAATGATGATGCAGTGACAGTACATAAATAAGGCAGCGTCTATTGGGAAGCAAAAGGAGTCGCACGTGTCTCCTTTGATTTCCCTATCAAACGTCCAGACGAATGGCAAAAAATTTATGTGTCTGGAAAGGAAAGAGAAAGAACGAGTATTGGTCAGAGAAACTCTGCAGCTAAAACAGAAAAAGCTATACGGGCATTTGAAACATTTGAACAACGGGAGTTTTGGATAGGGCTAAAGTTCCGGTATATCACGGTGTTGCAATATGCTTGGGACAACAGTAAATTTTCAGGCAGACAAAGTTTCGAAATTACAAACGATGTAATATCGGTAGAAGGGTGGATCATAATACTATTCCTATTGATTAAACATGTGGTGGCCTTACAGTATAACAGAGGGACATCAGGAGTTCCAACTAGCTTCGCCATTTATTCCCGACTTTGTGCAGGATATATACAGCAAGAAGCATGAAAGCCTTTATATACAGAACAGAGGTACAAATTATGCAAATACATGAACCAATAGGATACAAAAGAATTAAAGAGGAAATAATTGCCAATAGGATAAGTAGAATAAACACAGATTTTCGAATTATAATGGCCGATAGAATAAAAAGAGTGTAAACGCGCGTAAAAATATATTATACAAAAAGAAAATATACAAAGGGATGGTGCGCGTTTACGCGGACCGAAAAGAGAACTATCCGGTTGTCTGTGGACAAGAGGATTTACAGAAACTAAAATAAAACGGGAAAGAAATAACAAAATGCAAAAGAAAACATGAACCATAATAAAAAAACCGAGAAAAAAGGATCATAATAGATCAGATAAAAAGTTAAGTATTGCATACACATTAAAGTCTGTTTGACAATTGAGAAGCAGGTGGGGAAAGGACATCTTGGCCTTGAATATTTCGATCGCTTCGAGGGTAGTAGTTTTTTCTGGTCTATTGCAGATATGTAAGACAGACATAACATCTTCTTGTGTCTTTAAAGCGTGTCCAGAATCTTCGAGGTGGTTTGCATAGTGGGAAATACGATCTCGTTTCCTATACGAGTCAATGTGTTCTTTGAATCGTACTGCAAAATTGCGGGTCGATAATCCTAAATAGAATCAGTCGCAAAGCGCACAATTCAGGCGGTAAACTCCGGATTGGGAATATTTGTCGGTGGTGACGGCGGCGGGTGGGTTCAGGATGCGGGCTGATGGTGTGAAGGTGGAAACACCTCATGAATGAAGTTTGGATTGTCATCCAGGCAGGTAAGTAACCAGTTGCAGAAGGCGGCCCTAGCAACATAATCCAATGGCAGTAACTCCTGGTGACAATGAATATGGTATGGGTAGAATGATGTGCGCGTAGAATGTTGAGAACAGTTCTCTGATGGTACCCAATATCTGCAGCAATTGCTCTGCTGCTTGTGTGGGGATTTGCAGCAACTGCAGCCAGAACTAGTGTTGTTGTATCCTCGTCGCCTTGTGCCCTTGGTCGTCCTCGTTCTGCATTAACATTCCCTGTAGCCTCGAATCTTTGAATAAGGTGACGCATTGTTTGACGAGATGGATGGCGTCCGTTAGGGTATCTGTCTCGATACAACCTAACTGCAGCATGTAGGTTTCTCCTTGCCTCTCCGAAGCAGAAGATCATGTTGACTATTTCCGGAACAGTGTAGCTTGCCATCCTGGAATTGTTCTGTCTTCTGTGTGCTGAAACATGCCTTTTATTTGCTTTTCCGCATGAAAGTGAATGTGAGTATGGTAACTTATGGTTTATTTTTTGATTTGCATGCTTTACATTCAATTTTCCGTGTGCAGTCTGACTGTTTTTAAGCTGCAAACAGTTCACCACGTGAATGTGGGTGATTGGTTGGTCCGATTTGGATGATTTTTTTTTGTTTTGTTTGTTTTTTTATGCTGAACAAGTTTGCAATTGGGTTTTTTTCTCTATCCCTTACGGTTTTTGAGATACATTTTGAATGTGTCTTAATTTGCATATTTGGGATGATGAAAACTGCACCATGGGATAGGCCACCCACGACTTCCTATTCATTGGATTCATTAAAATTGACATATCTGCTTCGGTTCAAAAAATAAAAGGGGGTTCAGACTTTTGTATTCATCCTGTATAGTAGCTTCAGTTGAGTAACATATTTCAATTTGGTAGAAATCTGTGACATACTTGTTCGAGGGATTCCCTTGTAAGTATATCTAATGAATTCGTGTTTTCAACAAAAATTACAATGTCTGAAGTCCCTATTAAAGCAAAACTGAGGAGCAGACAAAAGCTGTGGTTTCTTTGAGATAACAGCTCTAAAATATGCATATCCAAAACGTGGTCTTGAATCTTGGAGAAGAAAACTGTATACAGTAAAACCCCGTTACAACGTACTTCAAGGGACCTGGAAATTTGTACGTTATTCTGAGGTGTACGTTATACTGAAACTGGGGGGGGGGAGGGGGGCTTGTGAAAAATGCATATATTCATAGAAAAACATAAGAATACATGAATGCATTTTATTTTATTCAATACAAAGAGCATATACAATATGTAGTATTACATTCATTTTTTAAAAAAAAATCTGTAATGGCCGTCTGCTTTCTTTCTATAACTTGCCTCCCCAAAAAGTCCTCCATATCTGACATTGTGAAGTTAAATGTTTCTGGTGCACCGCTATAACAAACAAACATAATCTTACCGTCAAGTGAAGGTCTCTAATCTAATTGCAGCACAAATTGGTTCATGACTGAGTAGCATGCGACAATCGACAATCGAACATGCTAGACTGAGTAGCATGCAGAGATTTCCGGGTTTTTATATGCTATACTGACCAACCAATGAAATGTGAACTCGGCTTAATTAGTCCATTGGCCCATTTGCAACTTTCGCATGGGCTGCATTGACCAATCAGTGCAATACATGTGAACGATGTACGTTGTACTGAAGGGATAATTTAACCAAGGGGATGTAAAATTAGTACGTTATTTTGAAATGTACGTTAAAGTGAGGTACGTTATTCTGAAACTTTTTAGCATTAAAATACCTACGTTTGGGACGGGGATTTGAAATTTGTACGTTATTCTGAAATGTACGTTAAAGTGAGGTACGTTGTAACGGGGTTTTACTGTAGTATAAATAGTGACTTAACTATTTATTTAAGTGGCGTAATTTGTTGTCAAGTTGCTCCAAGAGCACATAATCTGAAATAATTTTGTAATTTTTCTACGAAAGGAATGCATAAGCATGGAAAGATTGTTCGAGAAACAATTGTGTGAATTCGACTGATTTTCCATCTGGCGTAACAGACACGAGGAATTTTTCGTCATTTTGGCTATAAATAAGGATCATGGAGGAGGGCTGTTTCCACTTGTGCTGTATGCACC
Source organism: Rhysida immarginata (assembly GCA_023313115.1). Classification (NCBI taxonomy): domain Eukaryota; kingdom Metazoa; phylum Arthropoda; class Chilopoda; order Scolopendromorpha; family Scolopendridae; genus Rhysida; species Rhysida immarginata. The sequence goes on along the minus strand of JAHWFO010117657.1, from coordinate 2,442,880 downwards.
TGTGAACCAATGTTTGATCATTTTCTTGGCCACTTTTCCTGAACCAGATTTCAATTTGAAAATTTTCGACCAATAATTCTGGGCTCTTGGACCTAATGTTTTATCTTACAGGAAGACCAGTGGCGATGATCAAAGGCGAAACTGAATTTCCATCAGCATTTAATCAGGTTTTGAATCAGGAATAGCTTTGTCCGTTAGTTGTTATACAAGTAAATATTCCAACTCATGGTGAAAAGAAGTTGATCCATACAAGGACTCTTTTGTTTTCTTTATGCATGGAGTAGATTTCTGCAAAATCTGTGATGGAACTTTATACAGTAACTTTGTTATTGGAAATATTTCTCTTTCCATTACGGTTCAAAAATTAGTTTTCGTAACTTCTCAGCACTTGCAATAGGGGTACCAGGAACGCTTTTATTCAATCGGGCACGGCCCCATTTCTATAGACACCTGACCTTTATGGCTCCGTCGCCTTTTATTTCTAAAGTTATTCGACTGTTTCGGGAATACACACCCCATTTCTATATACACCCTGTATATTTAATGTTCATATAAAATCTTTCAATATGAACCTTGGCACGTGATTTTTTGTATCCAATATATTATTGGATATAGGTGTTACCATGGTATTTTTATTCCATGGTGTTACCTATATTAGTTTCGGTTCGGATTTTTATTGTCATTCCGTGAAGTTCCCTAGTAAGTTAAACATCTTTTATGTATATCTTGGATGAATTGGATTATAAATTTTAAACGTATTACCAATTAAAACCTATTTTGTAACCGTTTCATTGATTTAATGTGTTCCTTTTTTCTTCTATATAACCACTTTCTTCAACTACATTTACAGCTATATCTTCCACTATAAATTGAAAGGGATTATTTAAAACAAAATAAAATCGCTAATTTTTAAGTTGTCTTTGTTAGTTTCCTTAAAAATACAACATTAGGTTAGTCCAGTATATTATATGCCGGAATACAAATACTTTAATTAAAACTTCAAATAAGAAATTTGCATGACTGAAGACTATTTTTATATCAAGCCAAGAAAGGTAAAGAGGGAGGGGAATTTTATTTTACATTTCTCTGTAAATTCAAAAAAATAAATAAAATTCTTATTATTATACAGGGTGTTTTTGAATTGAGTACAGATTTTTTGGGAGATGATAGAAGAGGTCCTTAGAAGTATTTTTTGTCATATGAACATGGGGTCCCCGCAGCTCCGTTTACTTACAATACTGCATTGAACAATCAAATGACACCGGGACGCAGTGTGCGTTGGTAGGCCCAGATTATTTTATTTTTAACAATTAACACAAGCAATCTACTGTAATAACTTTTAAAGTAATTGTTTGCAAAAAAATTTCAAGGTGCGCGTGCTTGTTTGTTGAAAAGTCTTAGGACAAACTTCGTCAAGGAGATTCCATGGTATCCAACCCCTTTGTAAAACACGATTAGTCCATATGTAAATGAACTAATCGCATTCTGGGAAAGCAGTAAGTAAAGATTTGTTTTAAAAAGTTCACTTGATGTATTTTTACATGTGTAAGGTTAAACAAACAGTATGAATCGTTTTACATGGAATGATTATGCAGACATGCATCTGTGTCTCGGTGCTGCTGGTACCATAGATGGTGCAAATGGCGGTCATTTCGAGCGATTACTTTATAAGTCATACAGTAGATTGCTTGTATTAATTGTTAAAAATAAAATAATCTAGGCTTACCAACGCACACTGCGTCCTGGTGTCATTTGATTGTTCAATGCAGTATTGTAAGTAAACGGAGCTGCGGGGACCCCATGTTCATATGACAAAAAATACTTCTAAGGACCTCTTCTCTCATCTCCCAAAAAATCTGTACTCAATTCAAAAACACCTTGTATAGGTCAAAACCCATATACCCAAAATGCAATCATAATTTTTTTGCTACGAATCAAATCTGAAATATTTTTAAACTTTAAAAATTAAAGGAAATTTTTGACAATTTTAAAGCTAATGATTCAATCGATATTGACTAAGGTTTTGTAGATTCAGCGAAATCTGAAATTACGAACACTCTGTCGGGCATTTGGCAGCGAATTTTGAGAGGGTTCCAGGCATTAGCCACAAAAACCTCAAATTCCCACCGCAGCATTTCGAACGGCGTTCGATTGAAATGACCGATCGATAAGGGAATTTAAATCTCTTACTTTCTAGAGTTTTTCGTACCCTTTCGTTTATTCGAGCACATAGAGAACAATTAAAATGTTTGCCTTATACATGTGTATAACGAGATAAATTTAAAAAATTTCTTTCACTAAAAATTGATCAAGAGTTTTCCCATGCATGATAAAAATATATCTTATTATAACTTTTGAATACAGATTGAAAATAGATTCTTTCTTATGGTTTTATAATATAATTTAAAGTCATCAAGAACTTTAAGAGAAGATGTATTTGTTGCGTCCGTTTGGACATGCACTTCTACGTTATAACAATCCGAGCTGTATTTAAGGGAGGTTGGCACCATTGACAAAAAACCATGCACACCTGATGGCATCTATTAACAGTTTTTGTAACTAATTTAGCCAGACTGCTCATGCGGAGCTCTATTCAAAATTTGTTGCTGCCCTCCATCTAACTTTCTCGCTTACTGACTTCTTATTATCTGCCATCTCAGTAGCTTTAAAACAACTGGTTGGTTTGCCCATGGAACTTTTGTTAATGTTAATGAATAAACTGCACAAATTTTTGGATAAATCTTGCCATTTTTTTCCTTGTGATACAGCTTAGGTCACGGATGGTACAGTTTAGGCAAACCGATTGTCTAGACCGTACCATTAGATAAAGTTTGACATTTTATTTTTTTTAAATATTTATTCACGTATTTCCAGACTGCTTTTTTCACTATAGCCAAGTAAATTGGCTACCACGTATAATAATCATTTTTCTATTATTATTTATACTAATGTATTTAATGCAATAAATCTCTAATTTAAAATAAATAATCCCTAGTACAAAATAAATAATCTTCCCCTAAGTTATATACAATACATTGCCGGCAAAAACCGCAGCACATACAAGGAATGGGTCAATTTTAATAGCATAGAGTGGGTGGCATACTAAATATAATTTAAAATTCAACACATGTGCACACGAACCAAGTACAGAGTGTACCATAATTCCCTCCACTTGCAGAATGGTTCATCCTTAACATACGTAATCATCACTCTGGCATCTGTGTTGTAACAGATTAGAGTAGTCTCAACACACGTTATTCCCGGCACACGTATCCCTACTCCTGTGCAGCAAATGAGAGAGTTTGATAGAGGTCGCATTGTGATACTTCTTATCGGCAAATCGCGGGCCACATAGGACATTTGGTGGCACGATGTCGGAACCTGAAGGAACTCGCACACGTAAACCTGATGCCAGATGTCAACTTATTACTAATCTACGCAAAAACCGTCGGATTGTAAGGGAAAGCACTGGACACCCGCACGTCATTCACAGCAGAGATAAGACCAGATAGCAACAACCACATCAAGACGGACAATTTGCAATCGTTTATTTGCAATAGGAAGTGCAAGTGTGACATCAATCTTGGGTGTTCTTCAGTCACGTGACTCGAATTGGTTCCAAACAAGTCTTCTCGCTTTGGAATTTAATATTGGTTCCAACGTATAGATGGAATAAAATCGCTTTGTATAAACCCAGTGTTTATAACCCTTATTGTTGAGTTCCTCACTGCTCATGAAGGAGCCAAAATAACGATTTACACATCTTTCGTTCTCCAAAAGAAAGAAAGATCCGCGAACGATGGCATTCTTTCGTTAAGTGATTAAAAAGCGTTCTAATATTAATTTATAAACTATATAACGGTATTAAATGTATAAAACGGTATATAATAATATAAGTTACATAAATTCACATAATAATTTGAGATATCATTTTTACTGGCTGCCCGTTTCAACGTTACTAGTTCATATATTGCGTGGTTCCAATGTTTGGAACCAGCGATCCCATTTCCTAGGCTGTCGGTCCTTTTACCGCGCAAATAGCGTCAGCTATGACGCAGTCATTTGCAGTTCCTGTAGGATTGCAGTCGCATGTCCCTCTAACCTGACTACCACTTCTGCAGAACACCATTCTGTACGGTTGCAGTAGTGTCACAAAAGAGCTGAATGGAGGTCTGTTGTCTGAAGTGATGAGAGCAGATTCTACTTGCATACCAGTGATGGACGTCATCGTGTGAGACGAAGAACAGGAGAGTGACATCTTCCGCAGTGCATTCGTCTACGACACGCAGGTGCAACTCCTGGCTTTATTGTGTGGGGTGCCATCAGTTACAACTCGTGCTCATCCTTGATGTTAATGAATTGAACATTGAAAAGCTTAAGGTACGTTCAGGACATTGTTGAACCCGTGTTCTTGGCTTTCTTACAACAGGAGGGTAATATGCGGTTCCAACAAAATAACTCACTCCTACATACTGCCCATGCTATCTTAGAAGATCTCCAACAGATGGTTCAACTTTCCTGCCAACACGATCTCAACTGGGTACCAATTGAGCAGTTTGGGGAATGTCACAGAATTCTGTGACGTCAGTGGCTCTGTGTTCCGAGCAGCAATACTGGGCACAGGAACAAAAAGGGAAAGGGAATATCGCCATCTCTTGAGAGTTTAAGTAAAGATATCAATCCATTAATAAAATTGGATCGGAAAGGGATGCGCATAGTAAGCGGAAAAGGAAGCGGCATAAATGTGCGCGCAAGAAAAAGACAAAAAGAAGAAAAGGTCGTTGGTTAAAGAGAGAGAAGACAGAGGGAATTTGAAAGGGACAGATTGATTGAGAAATGCTCCGTGCAAAAAAACATGTAAGGAAAATTTCATACGGAAAAGCATGGTCGCCTAAACAATATTTTAGGCGGATCAGTGGTATTGAATTCGCCAGCAGATTTGGCGAAGAACTATGGCGTAGTTCTGGAATGTGCAATTCGTGTCGAACTCGAACCGATTGACTTTTGCAGCTTTTAAGAAGTCTAGGAACATTACGTCGGACCAGAAAACGAGTTGGAGCAGAGTTTCTACAAGTGTAACCAGCGAGGGAGGAAACTAATTGATGATACTTTTCGACGGAGAGATGGTTCAAAAATCCGTGAATCTCATAGTCATTTTCCTCGACGGGAGTTCCACGGTATTCTAGTGGCTTCGTGGCGTCTTCAGTGGATTGTATGCCTAGGAGAGTTGTTGCCGAGCGACTTCTGCCGACTTCTGAATCCAGATTACCAATTGGACCTATCCTCTGAGAACCGTTATTGGATAGTCTTGCCGTCGAGTTAACAAGGATTCATGAAAGAGAATCTGAGCTCCAAGATGCTTCTCAAAGGCAGGCTTTTAAAATTTCTCATTATTTGTCCTCCCCCCCCCCCCTCTCAAGCGTATTTTATTGTACCAATTAGAATTTATAGTATTAAAGCGGATTCATGCTATTAGAATGTTTAAAGTGTTTCTAATGCGCTGTCTTTTTCAGCTTTCCCTTGATAAAGGATTGAATTCTAAACGCAACGTGCGTCCCGCCCTCCTAGATAGCGAGCTGTTAATTTTTCAGCCAAGCTTCGTAATTTGCTAAGGTAAGATAAGTGCCTTGTCTTATCCAGCTTAGCTTTTAATATTATTAGCTGAGTTAGTAGGGATTTCTTATTAAATTATATTTGCAAAGATTATAAATAAACTGAGCCATACTGGAAGTTTCTACATTGAGCTGTAATAAGTTTTTCATTTGATACCGACTCAGCATTTGATACATTTTTATATATATTTTTCCTTTATTAAGAAACCCTAGTATCCACGTGACAGTGGATACCATTTAAGAATATACTTATTGTTAATCTAGCTATAAAACACATTTCTAAATGATAAAAATATAAACTCCTGGGGAAACCAGAAATAAATATACAAATGGGAAGAAAATGTGGATATGATAAATAAAGACAAAGTAAATAACAACTCTTTAACCACAACAAAAATTAAGTAAAAAGAAAAATACAACCTAATCCTAGAAGCGCTTTTCGAGGGCGAAGCTCTCATCATTCAGCAGGTGGAAAAGAAGGGAGTAACACACCAGATCAGTATCATCTGGTGTGTTACTCCCTTCTTTTCCACCTGCTGAATGATGAGAGCTTCGCCCTCGAAAAGCGCTTCTAGGATTAGGTTGTATTTTTCTTTTTACTTAATTTTTGTTGTGGTTAAAGAGTTGTTATTTACTTTGTCTTTACATTTCTAAATGTTTATAACTGTGTCCGGTGCTTCTTTTGACAAATCTTCCGCTGCGTGTAGCAATTTGTCAGTAGCAGAGCATTAGCCATAGCACTTGCATAATTGCTTAAATAGATTCTGAACGCTTGGAATAATGTATCCCAGGATGATATCCAACGTCTGTACGACCGTATGCATGTAGGAGTCGAGGTTTGCATTCATGCTCGTGGAGGGTATACGGAATATTAAATTGTTCTATTGTGACTTTTGGGACACATCCTGTGCACATATCGTTTTGAAGTTTAAATCCAATGCTGCATGCCACCCGCACTATGCTCTTGTGCAGTTTCATTATAATTCTCCCATTCCTTCCATGTGTTGTATTATTTTTTTCAGCAGTGAAAAAAAGTTCTAATAAAATCTATTGAGGCGTATTGGGGTCAATATTTCTAGTGGGTATAGAATAAGTTATTTATTGTAAGTCAAAAACGTTTCTATTAACATGTAGTCTTTTAAAAATGGTTTCTGAGATACAGCTATTGGTTAGGTTTGAAAAATTTAAAGTAAACAATTTAATGTTCCATGTCGATTTCTTTATTCACCGAATGTAGCGCTGCATTATTTGTATAAATGTAAAATTTCGTTAAACTTAGTTTGTGTCACGTGTCAAATGTCGTCGTCCGAAAGTATTTTCACATTCGGATTTCCGCGACGGCGATAAAAAGAACACGACATTGGACGACAATCCGAGAGATCGACGTTGTGGATCGGGATTGGCCGACGGCGAACGACGTCAGACGAGAGCGAGCGGGAAGAACGAACGAGGACAGAGTACGAGGGAGAGAAGTAGCGTAAACATCTCTTACAATGTTTGCTCTTCACTGAATGGGGAAAGCAACCGAGGAACACGGCAGAGTCGGCAGCTCGACTGGATATCCAGAGTCAGGAAAACGCCAACGTCAGGCAAGCCCACGCCGAAGGCAGAGGCAAACAAGCCCACGCCACGAGCAGGCGAGGACAGCCGGCGCTGGCAGTCCGCCGTACGTCGAAGGAGCCGAGACGTTTTCCGACAACGACGCCTTGCAGCAACGACTCCGTCATCTCGTAAGTGCTCTTGCTACGGAGCTCTACCAGCTATTGGAGTCAACGGCACACGACGCCGACGAGCACGGAGGCGAGCGTCCATCGTTATCGTACCTCGACGACGCCCGAGAACGCCAGGACGAAAGGAACGATGCCGACGAGTCGATTCCCTCGCCAGGTACGTGCGGACATTTGATGTAATTTTATTGCAACGTACGTGCCGAAATTTTCACGTACTTTGAGACTGCATTCCCCGAGGCGTCTGTAGCCGATAGAGTCGACAGCGTCTGGGCTGGAGTCTTTCCGTTCTCATTTGATTTGTACCACGAACGAGGAACAGGGGGAATTCTCCGCTTTTTCGCTGGTTTCTCTGTAAGCCGCTTGATTCGACGAGACGATTCTCTTCGTCCGCCACATCGCCCGTGAATTTGTGAACTTTACGTTACAATTCATCGAACAGTGTCTTTCTTCCTCAGACTGACAGTATCGGCTACCAATCAAGGACTTTCATAGTTAAATTACTCCCATCTAATGTTATGACCAAATCTTCCCAATTCAAGTCGTCATTTATACTGACTTTACTTCCTTACCCTTAGCCCAAGAGTGGCGTAAAAATTTCCAAGTGAAGTTTTATACCAACGAGCTTTGTGACTACGACAGTGCAGTGAGCCTTAGTTTATATCGAATTGCTCAAGCAGAGTCTTCCCCAGGGCAATTTGCATAGTAGACTGTATTTTGTTGCCAAATCTACGAACCTCGTTAATTCATATATGTTTGTAATTCTTCAACTGTGTAATGAAGTAGGGTCGTCGTCATGAGTGTACCGTGTCTGCATATTTGATAACCAAGTGAAGGCGTCTTCAATAGATTGTTTGCTATTTTATTAATTTTTGGTTTATCACCGATAAAGTGCCATTGTGGTCATTCTTCAAATACGCCACGGCAGGAAAGTCTTCGTTGCGATCGTTACGAGTTGTATCATCGTCCTCTCCGCTATCCGACATTTCGTCACCGACTTCAGCGCGAAGCTTTTACGTCAATCAAGAAATTGTGTGACATTTCTACGAACTTTGACTTTGTTTTGCAATACAATATTTATCTTGCTTCCAGAACTGTAAATTTTAGATTTAATCTTCCACTGCGTTAACTTTACTACATTGAATAAATTTATTTATTTATTTCCTTATTTATGTCTATCGATCCTTTCTCGATCACATTGACACGTGACAGTTTGTCAAATTTTTGACAAATTCGAAAAATGGCGCATGTTTTCTCTAATGTTGAATATGTAGATATTATTTATTTTATGTTTTTTGGGAAGGCAGTGCTCAGAATACCGTGGCCGTTTTCCTGCGCGTCGGATTCCAGAATAAAGAGTATTTGCAAACATGTTTAACAATTAACGTACGTTTCCCAGTGCCCACAATTATATTCCCTTTCAGCTACTATGGCTATATCAGGACGGCATTATAGGGGCCGCAAATTTTGCCTTGCAAGGATTCTTTAACGTGCAGCAAACGACTACACGGGACCAACGGCTTTACTTCCCTTCCGAAGGAAGTGCGTGATCTCAGGATTCCCCCCCTAAAAAAATCCTCATCGTACTCGGCCGCGAACGAAACCCCGTCCTCGGGCATCATATGCGATCACGCAGCCTCTGAGCCGCGGAGGTAGATCAGCGAAATGTGTAGGAACATAAAAATGTATTTCAAATGGCACAAAGGAGGCCTATGACTAGTACAAGAATTTCTGCCTGTGGGGCTGGTTAAAGTGGGATATTGACATAGTCAATACACGATTCGTATTGTGGATCAAGTTAGACAACGTGAAGATGCCTTAAGGCGCGCAACTCGCCACGTTTCATAAGAATTGAAAAACACATCAGAATACGTGGTGAAATATTCGAATCCACGTTATAATAAATTTATTAGAATGTTAATGAATTTGTGACCTCCTAGGTCAGTAGAGGTTTATTTTTTTTTTGGTTAGGCCTGCACACGCCCATTTCAAAAGGTGTTCCTTGCGCTAAGAGTGCATAATCTTTATAAAAATTCAGGTTCAGGGTGCGTCTGTAAATGTTCTAAAAACTTTTGAACCACTTATCCGATTGAGGTCATATTCGCACCATATGTTCGTTAGGTCCAGAGTAAGGTTTACATGTCCCCAAAGTGAGGGGGAAGGGGTAAAAATAATATATCTTGGTTTATGTTTGTTTGTTTACTCAAGAGATGGCGCCAGGGTTTGTTTATCTTTTTTTTTTTATATAGACCTTTCCCTGGAAACCGAAACTGGAGTAACTACGCAGACGCAGGGCAGCAAAAAAGCTTCCGTTTTCCTCCGAATATGTAGTAGTGTTTGCACATTTCAAGGGAGAAAACGGAATTTTTTGCTGTCCTGCTTCTGCACAGTTACTCCTCTTTCGGCTTCAAAGGAAAGGTCTATATAAAAATTCAGGGTACATCTGTAAATGTTTTAAAACTTATGAACCACTTATCCTTTTGAGCTCAAATTTGCACTGATGTTCGTTAGATTCAGGGTAAGGTTTACATGTGCCGAGTGTCAGGTTGGCCCAAAAAGGAAAGGGTAAAAATAATCTTTTGCTTGATCTGTCTGTCACGAGGCAAACGAGAGACAGGCCAGGACACTCAAAAGTCACATGATCATTAGGGTCCGGCCAACAATTCATCCTTCATTGTCTTCAGCTTGTCATTTAACAATCAGTATTCTTTCGTTTGTTGGAAACAATGAAAGATAGATTCTTGCACGGACCCCGATGATCATGTGATTTTTGAGTGCCCTGGCCTGTCTCTCGTTGGCCTCGGTCTGTCAAACATGAGCCTGCAATATACGCGAACCAACAATGTATGTCATGTATTACAATGCAAGGCAAAGTTTCTGCAACAATAGTTCATACAAAAATGACTTTGGCCTTGGTCATGGATGAAGAAATACAGGATCGGAAACTCCATTGTTTAAAGCGTGAGTTTTTTTTTTTCACTGGCGCTCTCTGGCCATTTGCGTGGGCATTACTCTCTGTATAGCAGACGACCACACTTTTCCTTATTGGCGTCGATGGCTCAGTGGTTGCGTGATCGCCTTTGATGCCCGCTCAGTGGTTGCGTGATCGCCTCTGATGCCCTTAGATGTGGCTTCGATCCCGACTGAGGACGACGAGGATTTTTTCATGTTGAAAATCCTGTGATCACGCGTGTAAGAAAGTGGAGAGCAGCGCAGTCAACGTTTAGAAGCAGACACATTACGACACATACAAGCAAGGCAACGTTTAACTAATGCAAACAGAGGTCTTCATCTATTTGTAGAACAACAAAGAATTCAAGCAAGATGGCCATTAATAGCTACATCATTTAACCGCCTAGCATTTGAATACGATCCAGAAATTGAGTACTCATTACATTAAAAAATAATTATCTTTCCCTTATACTTAATTCTCTAAAGCGTCCGTCCGTCTGTACGCTCCCTCTCTGTACTTAATTCCTTTCATAACTCAGGAAATACTCAAGAAATCTCCACGAAATTTTCCATGTACGTAGTTAGTGTTGCTGTGCTTTCAGTAGGGTACTTTTTATATCGTGTTTATATCAATTTTTTAAGTTAATCTTATTTTTCGAAAAGTTGAATTGTTTTCAAAAGATGTCACTAGATGGCGATACTGTTTTATAGAAGAGTTGAATAGACTTTTTGTTTTTAAAGTATGTCACTAGATGGCGAGGCCAGACGGCGCACTTAAATTGTATGAGCGTTAAATTACATTAGTAGCCAAATTCATGCGAGAGAGGGGATGGAATCGCTTCTTCCATAAATACAGCAATCCAATTGTTGACTACAACAACAGAAATTGCGCGTTATTTGACATATTAATAATATTTTATTAACCAATTTCGTTTATAGAAGCAAAATGAAAGATAGACCCGGAAACCTGCCGCATACTTTAAGTGGAAAGGTCCAAAAGTGAGCAAAACACATGGCTAAACATGAGAGTACCTGATTAATAATTCTTTCATAGTTCGATCATGGAATGGTCAGTTTATTTGAAATATTTTATAATATTTAGATCATGGTTTCATTTTCAATTTCGTTTCTTACGTATTTTCGATTTATGGTGAAAGTGATTCCCGATCCTTTTTCGCGGAAACTTGAGGAATGGTTTTGAATCAATTATTCCTCGGGTCCAAAATCGCGAACAACATCACCGCTCTCCTGCCCAGAACTGCTATGGCTTCAATTGGCTTCATTTTGTTAACATTTGGAACAAACAGCCCGAGCAATGCCCGGCGGGCATATCAGACGAAGAGTGTTTCATTTTATTCAATTTTTCCAGAATTTCAAGGTCACAGCTTGCTTCTCTCACGGTCAATTTCAAGGTCACAGCTTGCTCCCGCGTGTCCAGTGGTCAAAATCTACATGTTTTTGCGCCACAGGGGGAAGACATACAAAACTGTTTGCTGAAATGGACTTGAATGCACAATAATTGACAATCCATGCCCAGCTTGCCTGTGTAGCTGATTCATTTATCTTATCATTTTTTTTTCATTATTTACTTTTGAACATATAATTTAATTTTCTTTTATACCCAGTTCATTGTTAAATCATTTTTAGTTTAAAATGATTATGAAAATTTTGGAGACGGCTTTCTAGACTTTCTCATTTTCTTGCATTTCGTTCATACTTTGTTAATCATAGTTCAATTTTTAACATAACAAACAATCGTTAAAAAATTACTCAACGCATCTTTTCTACCCGGGCGAAGCCGGGTAATATTATTATAAAATTATCAAAGATCACAACTGATTTTGTGAGAGGTCAATCTTTGCAATAAAAACTGATACTGTCAATATGAACAATCACATTCAGGACTTGATTCCAGGCTCTGTGACTGGATACAAACAACTTTATTAAACAGTTTCATGTTGAAGAGGGATGTTCATGGGGCTGTAAATACTTTCTTAACTCTCTCAATCTATCTATTAACATGTAGACAGAAATAATTCATTACCCATAGCCTTTCTTAGATATGCTAAAAAGTTCAGGATCCAATGTCGATTTTCCTGGCCAAGCCCAATAGTACATGAAATTCCAGTACGAGCATTTTAAAGAATTCTTTCGTTTTTCTAAAGTGAATATTTACTGTATTAATTGTAAGGAATTTTCATGTAGTCATACGTATATTCAAATTCGTATATTCAAATTCCGATATTGCAAAATTTCATCAAACAAACAGCCCGAGCATCGCCGGGCATATCAGCTAGTCTATATATATAAAGAAGGATGTTTGTGGGTGCATCTGTACGTTTTTTATACAATTCAACAATTTTATTCCGATCTTGATGAAATTTCGTATACATGACCTTCAAAGCATGAGGAAGGTCACTGTCTACTTCAGATTTCGAAAAAATAATAATTATTGATAAAAAA
>JAHWFO010117657.1:2338164-2430116 GCA_023313115.1 Rhysida immarginata | reverse complement strand
ATCTTTAAAAATGATCAGTAGCTGGAGATAATGAAGAGTTAGCAGACGATTGAGAAAGAGTGGAAAGACGACAGAGAAAGCAAACTTTTAGCTCCGTGCTGTATTGAGCAAATGGGAAGCAAGTAAATACAAGAATTGGCGACCGCCAGACTACCCAAAGTGATAAAAGGCCAAATTTTGCTTCAACACAACGAGATAAGAGTGGAAATTGCAACAACATCAAGTGTACATCTGAAGTAAGATTACCTGAGTACGAAATTATTGGAGCGGTCCATCCATTGTGAGCCTTTAAAAAGATTTTTTTCGAATTTTCATTAAGAATTTTTACTGTATTAATTCTAAGCATTTTCATGTGTTTATTTTTAAGATATTGCAAAATTTAATTTAATTTTTTGAGATTGTTCTGTTTACATCCATGTGTAATTATCCCGGGCAACGCCGGGTACCTTTGCTAGTCTTCTATACAGGGTGTAAATTTTAAGTTGACAAAGCAGAATAACTCGAAAAATAAGCTTCACACGAAAAAATGCGTATAATCCAAAGTTGATTATTTTCGAGGGGGCATCTGCTGGTGCTAAAATTAGCCCACCCCCCCCGGCCCCTGGGGGTGGGGCGGGGGGCAACTTTAAAATTTCAAATGGGAACCCCTATTTTTTATTGCAGATTCAGGTCCTACATAAAAAACTACGTACATTTTGTCTGAAACATTTTTTTTTATTTTTGGTAGATGGCGCTGTAATTCAAGAAAATCCATTTTCTCATTTGTGCGTGGAAATGGTTACGGAGAAATAAAAAATACTTATTTACTTCGTAAATTTTGCCGCAAAGTTATTATTTTATTATTTTTTGCCGCGGATTAGGATAATTTTGTTTTGTTTCGTGGTCATGAGGCCACACAACTTTATAATTATCAAACAAATCAACTGATTAGCTAACTAACTAACCGAACATCCTACGTACTAACGAGTGAACTCATTAACTAACAGAGTAAAAAAGTAAAAGACTGTGTAAAGATGAAGTTATTCCCGTTTAAGATTTGGTGGTCCTTAAAAGGACCGATTGTTTTCGTTTTATTTTTTCTTATTTGCAAATACTTGCAAGTAAATGAATTTCGGGGTGCTTGTATTTCCAGTGAGTCCCCTCGCCTCTCACTTTCGGCCTGCTTGTTGTCCTTAAATCCCTTGCATCTCGCCGTTTTATGAAATTAAATGTTCAAATTGATGACCTCCAACTTCGATGCATTTATTGACTCGTTTTGTAAATTCCTGAACACATCTTGATAACATGTCTGGTGTAATTGCAGCGCAAGCATCTCTTATTCTTTGAATCATGTTTTCGCGAGTGGTTGGCGTTTCCTTATAAACGATATCTTTGAGGTAACCCCATAAGAAAAAATCTGGCGATGTAAGGTCAGGCGATCTGGCTGGCCAATTCACAGGACCTTCCCTGCCGATCCAGCGACCATGGTAAAGTCGATGTAGTACTTCGCGCGCTACTAATGAATAATGCGCTGGACAACCATCATGTTGAAACCACATGTGTTGTCGAAGTTCAATACTCAGGTCTTCAAGTAGATCTGGTAGTTCATTTTCAAGTAGGTTACGATATTTGTTGCCATTCAAATTACCGTCTATAAAATATGGACCGATAAGTTTATCGCCAATTATCCCACACCAAACATTAATTGACCAAGGTCGCTGATGGTTGACTTCTCGAATCCAGTGTGGGTTCTGTTCACTCCAGTAATGCATGTTATGTCGATTAACTTCCCCGTGGTTTGTGAATGTTGACTCATCGGAGAAAAAAACTCGTGCAAAAAAATGTTGGTTTGTTTGCATCTGCTGAAGTGCCCAGTGACAAAACGTTAGACGGTTTTGGTGGTCATTGCCATGTAGTTCCTGATGCATAGATACATGATATGGATGAAATTTGTGGAGCTTCAGCATTTTCCAAACACTCATATGTGAAATTCCTGATTGCCTTGATATTTCTCTTGTGCTCGCATGTGGATTATGAGCCACAGCAGCTAGGACTGACACTTGATTGTTTTCTCCACAAACAGTAGCTGCACGGGTTCTTTTTTTCTGGTTCACACTACCTTCCGCAGTAAATTGTTTAATAACTCGAACAAAAGAAGACCGTGATCGCGTTTGGCCAGGAAAACGCTGAGCATAAAGCGCGACTGCATTATCAAAATTTCTCCCACTTTCTCCATAAATGTACACCATCTCAATTTTTTCTTCCACAGAAAGATAATTCATAATGTAAATTCAAAAGCAATACGGCGTTGTACACTCACAAAAACAGTTGAAAAATTACAATCTTTTCTTCTAAAGATCAGAATTTAAAATGTAAACATTCTGAAAAAAATGCCAATGTTTACGTTATTTGTTTGTTGACGAAATGTCTTCAAATTACATTGTAGTTAAAACAATGTAGGAATCGAAATGAATAATAAATTAGTTATTTCCACGCAAAAATGAGAAAATGGATTTTCTTGAATTACAGCGCCATCTACCAAAAATAAAAAAAATGTTTCAGACAAAATGTACGTAGTTTTTTATGTAGGACCTGAATCTGCAATAAAAAATAGGGGTTCCCATTTGAAATTTTAAAGTTGCCCCCCGCCCCACCCCCAGGGGCCGGGGGGGGTGGGCTAATTTTAGCACCAGCAGATGCCCCCTCGAAAATAATCAACTTTGGATTCTACGCATTTTTTCGTGTGAAGCTTATTTTTCGAGTTATTCTGCTTTGTCAACTTAAAATTTACACCCTGTATATACAGGGTGTAACTAAAGATGTGTTACAAACTTTGGGGAATGATAGAACTGGTCAAAATAAGCATTTTTTGTTCTATGAGCATTGGTCCACAACTGCATCGTTTAAGAGTTATAGCCACTGTTCAAAATGACGTCTTCAGCATCAATGCAGGCTTATGACACACCCCTTTCTGACCACACCCCTTTCTGACCACCCCCCTTTATGGTATGGTCATGTAAATTTTTAAAGTAACATGACCACACCATCACATTACCATGCAAGCGATCCTGCACACTAAAAAATCTAACGTGTGTGATCGCATCCGGATATGGACTACACCTTTAACAGACGGCAGTTTCCACAACGTCGTCAGCCAGCTCACACAATGTTTGTTCGGCTTGTGCGACGTCTACGAGCAACAGGAAGTGTAGCTGTGGAGAGCATGGTCGCGCTCGCACCCATCGTACCGCTCAATTCGAAGAAGCTGTGCTTCGTAGAGTTCACGAAAGACCAACATGTAGCACCCGTGCGCTTGCACACATCATGAACACAGATCACATGTCTGTTTGGCGAGTTCTGCATGACCAACTGTTTCATCCGTTTCGTATGCAACGAGTGCAAGCATTTGGAGCTGCTGACTTTGCACCACGTATGGCATTCTGCAGATGGTTTCTTGCACGTTGTAGAGAGGAACCAGCATTCCCACAGCAGGTGCTGTTCACTGATGAAGCAACCTTCACCAGGGAAGGCATTTTCAACCACCAGAATATCCATGTTTGGGACCGTATCAACCCACATGCCATTTCGACAAGGCGCTTCCAGCAACGATTTTCTGTCAACGTGTGGGCTGGTATTGTTGGCAATCGCCTCATTGGGCCGTACTTTCTCCCAGCTCGTATGAATGCACAAACCTACCTCGTCTTTCTTCAGGAGGTGCTGCCTGAACTGTTGGATGACATACCTCTTAACATCCGTCAAGTAATGTGATTCCAACATGATGATGGACCTCCACATTTCTCACAGCATGTCCGGGCCTTCCTCACTGATACGTTTGGCGATCGTTGGATTGGACGGGGTGGTCCAGTTACCTGGCCGCCACGATCACCAGACCTAACACCATTGGATTTCTTTGTGCGGGGCCACCTAAAGTCCCTGATGTACGAAACAATGGTTAATTCAGTGGAGGAACTCATCGCACGATCGGCTGTAGCAGCAGACAACATCAGGGACTCCCAGCAGATGCTGCAACGGGTGTCTTGCAACGTACAGCGACGAATGCAAGCCTGCATTGACGCTGAAGGGCGTCATTTTGAACAGTTGCTATAACTCTTAAACAATGCAGTTGTGGACCAATGTTCATAGAACAAAAAATGCTTATTTTGGCCAGTTCTATCATTACCCAAAGTTTGTAACACACCTTTAGTTACACCCTGTATAAAGAAGGATGTGTGGGTGGGTGGGTCTGTTTGTATGTTTTTTATACAAATCTACAGTTTTATTCCGATCTTGATAAAATTTCGCATACATGACCTTCAAAGCATGAGGAAGGTCACTGTCTACCTCAGATTTCGGTAAAATAATAAATATCGATAAAAAATCGATATTCATGGTTATGGCAAGGCATATTAATGAGAAATATCTCATGACCAACAATGCAAGGCAAAGTTTGTACAACAATAGGTATCAACAATGGTATCAGCACGCAATTCACAAACACACTGCATAAACCAACATGATATATCTCATGACCAACAATGCAAGGCAAAGTTTGTGCAACAATAGGCCCATTGTGTTCGCATCAACAATGGTATCAACGCGCAATTCACCAATAACAATGAGCACAGAATGATGTAATGTTAAAGCAATCTTTCCAAGAATTATAACAATGAACATAAAATGATGATGTAATATGGATAAGTTTCAATTTGTAACAATGCATCGAGTTCCTGCTATTCAGGCTTTTCTTAGAAAAGAGAGTTCTTAGTATTTAACAATTTCTTGAAAATCTTTAAAAATGATCAGTAACTGGAGATAATGGAGAGTTAGCAGACTATTGAGAAAGAGTGGAAAGACGACAGAGGAAGCACTCCTTTAGCTCCGTGATGTATTCAGCAAATGGGAAGCAAGTAAATAGAAGAATCGTCGACCGCTAGACTGCACAAAGTGATGAATGGCCAAGTTTTGCTTCAACACATCGAGAGAAGAGTGGAAATTGCAACAATACATCTGAGGTAAGATTACGTGAATAAGAAATTATTGGAGAGATCCAGCCATTGTGAGCCTTTAAAAAGATTTTTTTCGAATTTTCATTAAGAATTTTTACTGTATTGATTCTAAGCATTTTCATGTGTTTATTTTTAAGATATTGCAAAATTTAACTTAATTTTTTGAGATTGTTCTGTTTACATCCAAGTGTAATTATCCCGGGCAACGCCGGGTACCTTTGCTTGTTATTTTATAAATAAGCCAAGTTATTTTAGTTGTTCCTTATTAGTTGCTCATAAGCGGATCTTTTTATGTTTTATATTTCGTTATTGTTGTTTTAAAGCCTTTGCTGCCGATGCAACAGGCGACATATTGCTGAGAGTCAGCATTGTTTCTCGGAAAATTTCCGAGAAGGGATGCTGACATCTATTTCATTGTTGCGTTGCTTATTTATATTTTTTCAGAAATGTTCTGAATATTTTTTTAACTTTTACTGTTGTTAACAAACTTCTTTTCAAAGCTAACAGACCGAGGACGACGAGGATTTTTCAGGGAGAAATCCTGAGATCACGCACTTCCTTCGGAAGGGAGTAAAGCCGTCGATCGCGTATAGTCATTTGCTGGCTGCACGTTAAAGAACCCTTGCGAGGCAAAATTTGCGGCCCCTGTAACGCCGTCCTGAAATGCCCATAGCAGTTGAAAAGGACGTTAATAGCTAACAAACCAACCAACCAATCAAACCTATCTGGTCCGGGAGCGAAAACAGAACAATGGCAGACGCATTCGATTTTTGATGCTCTTTTGTCTGCATTGAAAAATCGTGATATAGTCGGGAGATACTGCGCCTTAATGGGCCTTTTGCCCGCTCACGAGATTTCCGGTATGGCGTCATCCCCTGTGCGATTGAAACCGAGGCTGGAGGGAAGAAAATCCCAGGATCTGTAGGAAGAAGTGAAGTGGTGTCGCGGTTTTTTTATACTTTACGGTTCAATTTTGTGCGAACTTTTTGTGCTTTGGACTCTATAACAATTGCATTTCATAAAATACAAAATTGCTATCATCACATACTAAATAAATCAGCATAAGTCTTTTTGTGTTTAAATAAAGATCAATTTAGTTTAAACTTAAAATGTTCAATTACAATTAAAGAAAAATTAAAAAAAAAAGCACTTTATGTTTGCATAATATACAGGTGAATTAAAAGTCGTTGGACACCTTCCTATCTTGGATACCAATGTATTTACGCAAATTCCAATACAGGGAATAAATAGGAACTTGAGGGAGCTCTATCTGATGGAGCATCTTTCATTATCTCAGGTATGCAAATTAGGACACATCCAAATTCTATCTCGAAAACCGTAAGAGATACACAAAAATATTCCAATTGCACATTTGTTCAACAGCAAATTCCAAACAAAACAAAAAAAGTTAACCGAAATGCGATGAGCGGATCACCCACAATCCGCATTGCAAGCTCTGCAACAGGACAATTGTTGCTTGATGCTTATAAACAATCATCTGAAACAAAGTAAGTCTTTCCATCAATCCAGATAATGTTCAATGTTCCACTTACACCATAGCATAATTTCGCACGACATTTCAACGATGCTTGGTTGTTGCATGATAATTTTGCCTCGCTTCACCAAAGCATAGGACCACGTTGATAATTTCCTGGTTAGTGTACTGTGCCATCTTGCTTTGGTCTGATTTTTTGTCAGCTTCAACATGCGTTTTTATATCAATTGCACAGGAAACTGGTGAATTTATGTTAAATTGTGGAACTTTCCAGAACAGGATTAGGATAGTGCATGAAATAATTTGCTGAGCTTGCAATGAGGATTGTGGGTGATCCGCTCATCGGATTTTGGTGAACTTTTTTTTGTTTTGTTTGTAATTTGCTGTTGAACAAATGTGCAACTGGAATTTTTTCTGTATCTCTTACGGTTTTCGAGATAGAATTTGGATGTGTCCTAATTTGCATATCTGAGATGATGAAAGATGCTCCATCAGATAGAACACCCTCAAGTTTCTATTCGTTCCCTATATTGGAATTTGCGTACTACGTTGGTATCAAGATAGAAGGTTTCTAATGACTTTCGACTCACCCTGTATAAAAGTGCAATTACTTATTCATAATGATAAGCTTCATTAAACCGAGTCTTTATAAAATGTTAGTATTTTTTTACGAAAATAATAAATTCAATATTTTTCCAAAAAAGAAATCAATTTTTTAATTTAATTACTGTATAAATTTTCCACATGAATATATTTTTAATCCATGCTCTTAAAAATAATTTTTCATAACATTACCTTCAAAATCAAAAATATAAGATTCTGAAAGAAAAAAAAGTTATATGCCTTGTTATTAAATCTTCCCAGCCATTCATTTACTGTACTAAAAATTATGCTTAGCGAAACTGTTAAACTAATCGAGTAGTGTTTCATTTCTTCGTTTTACAAGCACTTTTCACCTTGAAGCAATGTTTATTTTGAAGAGGGCTTTCCCTCGAGCCTCGTTTTCGTGCCTCATAGGGATGACGTATCGTCTCGTCCAAGTCTCGGGGTAAAAAGGTCCATAGCATAATGATACAGTATTACTCTGCTATATTTACTGCATTAATCATGCAACGAATTTTCACGATGCAGGATATTTAGTTTACCGTAAAGACGTATGCTTCAAAGTTGAATCGAACGTCGATGTGCGGATAGCGACATGTTTCGCCAGTGAGCCCCTGGAGGTACCTACCATGCATGGAAATGATAATAATTAAAGCATGGATTGTGGATTTCTCAGCTGATGAGTGATATAGAATTAAATATAGGCCCAGGACAGCAGGTTGATACGTTGTTTGTCAAGTCGATGTAGGATATGAAGGCCGTGCGTGTTCTCTAATTACGGGATTGGTTTACAGATACAAGTAACGTTTTACGCAGTGTTGCGCCCCCCATTTTTCGCCCACGGGATACGCAATTCTATATTGACGTACGCCCACCTGGCCGTGTATCAAAAACGTGGTAGTGATGAGCTATTAGCTCAGCATTGTGAGGCGACGCAATTTTCGCCAGGACATTAGATTTAGGCAGCACCAAGCATTACAAGCATTATGCTTACCAAATGTAAATAGATGATTTCTCCCGCTGCTTGTTCAGTAAGAAAATCCTTGGTGTAGAACTGGGTGCTACACAGGAAGCTTGTATTTGGGATTGCTTTTTAAACAAGTTATTGCAAATAGGTATTTTTACTCAATGTCAAGGGGATTAAGCTGCCCTTCCCCGGAGTTTGGTGCATAAAAGGGGCACACGACATTTTCGTACATCGTACGGTGTAAAACAGTGTGTAGTGTTCCTATGGCAACTGACTGGAACTTGGTTGCGCCCAAGTTGGGTCTCGGAGACCGTGTCAATGTCCTTGGGGTTGAAAATTGCTTAGCGAGGGTGAACTGGGTTGGTGATTGTACCATCCAGGTTGTCTATATTTTTAGTGTAGAATAAATGGTAACGCTTCTTAACTGTCATTGCATAGCACATGAGATGAACTGATTACTTTGAATTTTAATTGCAAATATTATGGTTATGTGAGAATTTACTGTCTTTTTAATTTTTATTGCCAGAGGGCCCTGCGCGATTTAATAATGTGAAAATACTTAATGATTCTTTTTCAATTAAATTTTTATATTTTGTTCCAACCATACAGGCTGTTTCTCACCTGTCCAAGTCCAAAAACCCCCAGTGTCACTCCGCAGGTAGGCGTTTGTCGTAGGTCGGCCTTGGGCCGCTGCCCGCGGGGGTGGGACGCACAAAATTGAATAAAAACCTTAGAATGTATGAGTGGTATCAGAAAGTAATGCCATTTATTTTTAACAGAGAAAATATAGTCAATGTGGAAAAGTTAACATAGCCAAAACAAGAATTGCATAAGAAGAATGTTTTCTGCGCAAGTCCTATCAGTCGTTTAGAAAATGGCCGCCGCTATCGCATCGTTAACAGTGGAAGAACAGCGAGCTATTGTAAGGTTTCTTTTCGACAAAGTTAAGAAACCCGCGGAAATTCAAGGGGAAATGGTAGAAGTTTACAGTGTCAATGGGGAAGAATGTATAACATTTCTCAAGCAAAACACCAGATGGCGAATTGTACTACCCATCCTAAAGCAACCATTTTCAATGTTAACCTACGGGGAAAACGGCGGTTTTAATTGAATTTTTTTTAAGTACGAGGGGAAACAATTCGGTTTTCAAAGATTTATTAAAATTCAATAATAGGCCTAAATGAAAATTGTTAAAAAATAATTGTTAAAGTGCCAGATGGATTTTCTTATGAAAATTCGCATAAAAAATACCGCTTTTTTTAAACATCATTTTGTTGAGCTACATAATTTATTAATTCCATAAAAATGTTTAGCCTGGCATTTTTTAATTTGAGAAAGCAATAGCTGTTGCAAAATGTTAAATTTTCACTTCTGTCAAAATTTTTATTACAAATTTATTTTAAAAATTCATTTTAATTAAAAATAACAACTTGTGAAAAAGTGATAGATATCAATAAAGATAGTGAGACATTTAATATTTTTAACATCACCATTTTTATTAATTCAGAACAAAAAATTGTAGTTTCTCCCATAGGTTAACATTAAAAAATTGCTACCTTAGGGTGGATAGTACAATCTGCCATCTGGTGTCTTCTGATGTCTAAATTCTTCCCCATTGTCTGCAAATGGTGCAAAATGTTTCGGGAAGGAAGAGTTAGCATTGCCGATAAACAGAGTTCGGGGCAGCCTGCATCAGCGATAACACAAGCCATTATCGAGGACATTATCAACACAATCGGAGAAAACTGTCGCATCTTGAAAAAAGTGAGATCTGCATATCTGTATGGATCTGCATGGGATAAGTTGCATAAGAAACTTGGATACCATATAGTCTGTTTTGCGTTGCTTTCCAAAAAAGTCTGACTCCAGAACACATTGGCAACATAAAAAGGCACGCAGTCTCCAAATCTGCAGTGATATAACCAGAAGGAAAAACGGGAGATGAGTTATTGGCCTTACACTTCACAACTGAGCCTAAAACTGTAAGCATGCTGTGGAAACATCCAAATTCTCCAGTTCTCAAAAAATTCAAAGTTTCTCCTCCAGCTCAGAAGATTATAGTTCTTATAGTTTTTTGGGATATGCAAGGCATCCTATTCGCAGAGTTCCTGCCTCGTGGGTCAATCATCAACGCCACTACCTATTGTAAACTATTCGGGATAGACCAGAAAGAGGAAACGATGTTTGACTTCTTCATGACAACACACGCCCGCATGTAGCCAACGTTTCGGTTGGGAGGTTCTGCACCATACAACATTTAATCCGGGTTCTGGGTGGTCAGAGGTTTGAGTCTGACGAGGAAGTCAATTCTGCCTTCGCCATTGGTTGTTCCGACGGACTTCTATGAGCGGGGTATCCTGAAACTGGTGCAGGGTTGGGAAAAATGTCTAAATCATCAAGCTGCCTATGCGGAAAAGTAAATAAAGACGTATAGTTACAGCTGCACTTACAAGGGGACATTACGACCTCGGGATTTTAATTTAATACGAGACATCGTATAGTTGTAGTGTACCTTTAGGATGTTAATATACTTAAATATTAAGGCGCACTGATCAGCCAATTTTGAAAAAAAAAACGGTTTAAAGTTTCGAGCACCATATATAAGTTTTCCTCTTTGATTGTAAGTGATCCGATAGCTCAGACGGCAGTGTGGTTGCTACTCCAAATCAAATTATTTGTGTGAGGTGGCGGGTTCGAATCCCAGTTGTAACATTTTTTTTTCTTTACCCAAATAATTATTCAATATATTATATTTACAAATTTATTTGTGACAACCAACTTTTTTCACAAAATTTTCCTTTTCTCAAAATTATTATACTTATTTTTATTGTTACAAGTGTCTACGGAGTAATAAAGTATTTACTGCAAAATATTTTGTATAGAATCAACATTTTGAAAGCAATAGCTATTTTATTTTATTTTTTATTTTATTAAAAAAAAAAATATTTCGAGGCTACCTGACATATTTATCATATACTCCACAAGGTAGGCAGAGCGCAGAGAGGCACGTGAGAAGAGGTTTGGAATGTTCTAGATCTTTCTCGCGCCACGGGCTCTCGTCAAGTATGAGCGGAGGTTTGCCAAGCCGTTACAAAAAAAAGCCGTTTTAAATTGTGAAACAACAATGGTTTTTTAATCATAAAACAGTTAATAAAAACGTTTTTCTGTGAAAATGGAGAGCGGAGAATTTGCTGGCTCTTCGGGGATTGAACAGAAAATTGACGAATATATGAACAGCGAAGTTTCGAAATTGCGATTGAAGGATGCAGTAGTATATTTTGAAATATTGCTCCATGAAAATAATATGATTGCATCAGAATCGTCAACTATAATTTCTCACGAAGCTATGATGATGGGACAACAACTCTATGAACTTACATTAGAAATGCTGGATGAAAAAATATTTGTAAATGAAGAGGCATTGATTCATGTGAATGAAGATTGTGAACCAGTATCTTGTCAAGAAATTGAAGATCTTTCATCGGACGATTATGAACCAGAAGAGAAAAAGAGCAGAGAAATAGAGTACGTTCCTTTGAACTATAAAATAAAAGTTATTAATATTGCCAAAGCACATCCTACGTGGACCTTGCAAACTTAAAAAAAGAAAGGATGTCGACGTTTGATAAATATTCAATTATTGATTCCTGGACTTATGACCGTTTTGTTGAAGCTAGAAAAAAAGTTGGTTGTCACAAATAAATTTGTAAATATAATATATTGAATAATTATTTGGGTAAATAAAAAAAAATTGTTACAACTGGGATTCGAACCCGCCACCTCACACTAATAATTTGATTTGGAGTAGCAACCACGCTGCCGTCTGAGCTATCGGATCACTTAGAATCAAAGAGGAAAACTTTCTCTTATATATGGTGCTTGAAACTTTAAACCGTCTTTTTTTCATAATTGGCTGATCAGTGCGCCTTAATATTTAAGTATATTAACATCCTAAAGGTACACTACAACTATACGATGTCTCGTATTAAATTAAAATCCCGAGGTCGTAATGTCCCTTGTTAGTTGCTAGCCTGAATGTTTCGTAATTTTCAGTGGAAAAAATCAAATGGCGTTATTTTCTGATATCTCCTCGTAGTCCAATAACTGTATCTCAAAACCTATAATAGTTTATTTATTTGTTTATTTAATGTAAAGGGGGATACAAATTGTCCATTCAGGGCCAGTATGGCGGGGGCCGACGAGATAGGTCCCTGGATGTGGAACAAAGATACAATTTTTAATAAATGAAGGCGAATGATGAGGGGCAGAAGTTAGTTAGGTGGAGGTGCAGAGAGGAAATTTGTTAATATTATATCCTAACAACATTTTTTCTGAGTCGTGTTAGCAACATAAGTATTAAAACTGATACATACTAATAATATACAGCGTGTCCTGGGAGGAATAATCACTACAGTAATACACTGAACGACCAATTTATTACAGACACCTCTTACGGAAAATGGACCGGCCTCCCAGTGACACCCAAACAAAGAAACAGGCCGAAGCTGTGTAAAAAAGCGGTCCAGGACGATTGATCTAATGACGATTGGTCCAAATCCCGATTGGTCCAAATCCCGGTTGGTCTAAATCCCGGTTGGTCCAATTCCCGATTGGTCCAAATTCCAACTGGTCCAAATACCAATTCGTCTAATTCCCGATTGGTCTAAAAGGAGACTAATATGACTGAAAAAATTTCCACCGAAAACGAATTAAAAAAAAAAACTTCTATTTTATGACTTCTGCTTAAATTTACATAAAAAAGAGAAAAATGAAAAAATGAGAATTTTTATATTTGTGCAAAGATTTGTAAAGAGGTTTCTTTTTTGGCTGCCACTCACTAAGAGTGAAGGCCTATGTGTTCGTTTCAGAAACTCATTTTTTTCCTGAAATAGACTTTAAAACTCAGGAATCGAAAAGATATTTTGAAATTTTGAAAAAAAAAATTCTGTATATACATAAGTGTGTATGTGACCACTTTTGTGCAGCTAACGCCTCTGAAACTGCAAATAGCAGAACTGAATAAAAATTACACATACTTAGAGGGTATCCTAAATTGTGCCTTAGCGTATATTTGATGTAAATTGGGTAAGCCTTTTTTAAGATATAATCTTTTTCTAAAAATTAAAAAATGGCTGTAGCGTACAAACCAGCAAACCAAACTCAAACTTGACATGTACGGCAATTTTTTGTAAATGACTTGTTTTGCTGTGATGAGCCGTTTTGGAGTTATAAACTACCCCCTTTCCACCCCCCTCCCCCCACCTGATAGTTTTTTTTAATAAATAAATTAATTCACAATGTTTATTATATTGGTATTTGTTTCGTTTATTTTCATTTATAGACCTTCTTGAAAAAAAATTCAGTTTTTAAAACGGGATTTAACCCTCGTATTTATCCAAGGATCACATTTACATCAACATTCTGTAAACTATACACATTCACTGTTTTTTATTTCCTTAAAGGAAAAAGGTTTTGAATAATTTAAGTTTATTTCCTCGTTCTCAGTGGAAACTTTTCAGTCATTTTAGTCTCTTTTTAGACCAATCGGGAATTAGACTAATCGGAATTTGCACCAAACGGAATTTAGACTAATCGAGATTTGGACCAATCGGGATTTGAACCAGTCGGGATTTGGACCAGTCGGGAATTGGACCAATCAGGAATTGGACCAATCGGGTTTTGGACCAATCGGTATTTGGACCAATCGGGCGTTAGACCAATCGTCATAGACCCGTAAAAAAGTGATGGATTGGATCACAAGCTGCAGTCAGCAGCAGAAGTGGACTGAATATGGTAAGTAAATCCAAGGATTTGACCGACTTTGAACGAGGTATGATCGTTGGAGCTCCTCGGGTTTTCCCGTGCATCAGTTTCAAGGGTATTCCGTGAATGGCAGTTATGCCAAAAAACAACCTCCAACAAACACAACTCCGGACGAAACAGGGCCGTGGATGAACGAGGCCAATGGCGACTGGCACGAATCATCCACAGCCTAACAAATTGCAGCGCAGTTCAATGACGGAGCATCCCAACCATTTCGGAGCACACGGTACGGCGCACCTTGCACTGAGCTGAGTTTAACAACAAGCGGCCAGTACGGGTACCGTTGCTGTCACCACAAAATAGGAAAGAGCGCCTGCTATGGTCGCACAGATATCGCCACTGGTGACTGGATGAGTGGACGAAGGTCGTCTGGTGTGACGAATCGCGGTTCCTACTTCAACATGCGGACGGCAGACTGCGCATCTAGCGCAGACAGCACGAGGCCGTCCACCCATCCTGTCAGCAGACAACCGTACAGGCGGGTGGAGGAGGGGTGCTGGTCTGGGGTGTCTTCGCTTGTGACACACTGGATCCTCTGATATCCGTAGACACATCCCTGAATGCGACACACTACCTGAACATTGTTGCCGATCAGGTGCACCCGTTCGTGATGGCTGTCTTCCCTGGTGGTGACAGACAGTGCTCCCTGTCACCGTGCTCGAATGGTCTTGGGCTGGTTCGAGGAACATGACGCGGACTTCCGTCAAAGTGTGGGAATAATTAGACTTTAGGTTGGATGTGTGCCGTATAACTAAAGGTGCACATATTGAACATTTATAAGAAAAACTAGATGAGTTTGCCTTTAATTTGATGTATGATTTATGAAGGGAACCATCCACTGTCCAATCTGCACCACTTACGGGACGCTGTGATGTCAGCTTGGGCTGCTGTTCCTCCGCAACAGTTTCAACACCTTGTAGAATCCATGCCAGCACGTATTCAGGCAGTTCTCGCCGCTAAAAGAGACGCAATACGCTATTAGCGGGGTGTCTCTAGTAAATTGGTCGTTCAGTGTATGTGGGTACAGAATGAGTTATTGTAAGTCAAAAAGTTTATATAAACAAGTAGTCTTTTATTAATAGTTTCTATTTAAATTCTATTATGATAAAATTTAACATTGAAAAACAGAAATATTTCCACAGACTATTCCGATTGCTCTACTTCAGAATTCCTTGTTTATTTTATGCAGCATCATTGCATTGCTATTTTTTAATCGTCTTTTTTATTATCATTATTTAATAATTTTATATGATCTTTAATTTCATTCTAACAAAGTTTGCTTGGTTTGCCAATATTAGGGAATATCATAAAATTCATTGTGATAAATAATAAGCAGAGAATATGATCTAAAGTTTCTGTCTGGAATAAATAGGTGGAAAACCTTTAATAGATATTTTAACTTTACAAGTTAATATTAGGCAAATGATAAAACTTGGATAAAGAAGTCTAAGATAAAACCATACATACAGAAGAAGATGGCTGAGAATGCTTTTTCTTCTTTGACTTGCTTTAAACATTTTGGTAGACCTTAAAATTCTTTTATAGACTTTAAAGTTGAGTTTTACTGCTCATAAAATCTTCTATAACGAAACCGAACAGTCATTGGGATGAAACTTTGAAAAAAGGCATTCTTTATAGTGGAGAAAAGCAGACAAAGGATCATTGTGAATCGGAAATCTTTTGTTGTTGCTACGGATGCTAAGAAAATGAGAAAAACTGTTCCTTTTTTATGTCCAATGAAATGAGCAACAATCGACCATGGGCAAGAAGAAGCAAGAATAAAAATTCAGCCTAATCAACTTTTATTAGAAACTTTGTAATAGATAGGCAGTTTCGGTTAGGAAAATGTTTTATCGTCATTGTGTGTTATCATTAAAATTCCATTTGTCGTGAAAGTTACAAACGCAAAAATAAGTTACACATACCAGAAAAGAAAATAATAAAAAATTCATTGTTGTATATATAATAGCTTATCATTTTAAGAATCTTAATTCTTGCAAAATGTTTACCAACTATATATTTTTTATAGTTTCAAGCTGTCTGTCTATCCGCGACACTGATGCAATAATGGTTATGCAACAAATATACGAGGGTAGCCCAGAAAGTAATGCACCATAATATTTTTCTTCAACAATTATTTATTGAACACAATGAAACTTATACACACGAAAGAATGATGTTTCTTCTACACTCCTTATTTTTCCACATAATCCCCGTTCCGTTCTATGGCCTTCCTCCGCCGAGACACAAGGGCATGTATGCCCTGTCGGTACCAGTCCTTATTCTGTTCACGCAGCCATGTCTTCACTGTGCGAATCACCTCTTCGTCATCCTCAAAATGTCTTCCACGAATGGCATTCTTAAATGGCCCAAACAAGTGAAAGTTTGAGGGCGCTTGGTCAGGGCTGTAGGGTGGATGGAGTAACACTGTCCAACCTTGTTTCGTAATGTGTTTCGACTTCTTCAAACTTGTGTGAGGGCGAATATTATCGTGTTGAAGCAAACAATCAGTTCGGTTATACCAGCAGAAGCAGTTGCTTTGTACTTTAGACACTTTATTGAACTTCACTTGTTCGTGTGTTTGTGCGCAAATTTTGTAATCAATATTTTGCCCACTTCCTGACTACCTAGAGCTCTGCAACTTTTCCCAACGGCGTCTTTTCGATGACAATGCATGTTTCAATCGTTAGTTTAACTAGTCTTTCATTTATTCGTGAGTTATTTAATAGTTACCTAAGTTTAATATGATACAGTGCAATCATAACGTAACGATTGCCTGTATTGTTGTTCATTGTTACCGTTGTTAATTGTCGTATGTAATTGTTGTTAATTTGATCATCAATGCTACCAAAGTTGTTGATTATCTTTGTGGCGAGGATTGTTTATGATTAACCAGCGTAACGTATTCGCTACTTTCAGTGAATACAGAGGGCGTTGTTTTTTTTTTGAAAAAATGGCTGCGTAAGTAGGATCCTTCCATTTTTAAACTAAAAAATAGATGATTGTTTAGGGTAAAAATTCGTTCTAATAACTATTATGAGAGAATGTTATCTGGAATTGGTGTTGTGTGTTATAAAAGCCATGTTTAAACTACTGCGAATCCTACTTAGCTCAGTTCAAGTAAATCCACAAGGGAGGCACCACTTAAACTGAAAGTAGCGAATTGTAAACGCTTTCCCGAGATACAAACATAGCCGGCTGGTGTGGACTTCTAAGGTTTTTTTTTGGTTTTGTAGTTCTCCTATAAAAGCCTATTTTTTAAACAAAGACTAAAAAGGATAAAATCGAAATATAAAATAAAAATTTCAAAGCAACACTTTTAACTTAAAAAGTGCAATAAAAAGTAAAAAATCTAATTTAAAAAAAGTAAAAGTGTGGTGGCAGGTTTAATATTAAATTTAAACGGCGACTGCTAGACTAAATAAAGTGATGAATGGCCAAGTTTTTCTTCAAGACATCGAGAGAAGAGTTCCAATTGCAACAACAGATTATCAGGTAGTAAATAACCCCAAATTGTTCAGAGAAGGGAAAAAGTTATCTAGGCGTCAGAAACGTCTGAACAACGGGAGCTTGTCTACAGTAGGAAATTGTAGAATTACTGAAAATCAATTTGAGTTATTTAACTCATTAAGGTTGGTCTATTTACTTACAACTGTAATTATACTGGGCAACGCAGGAGGCCTCTGCTAGAATTGAAGGTCTCGGGGCAATAAGAACGTAACCCACAGGAGGAAGTCCTTACTAAATGCAATAATTCTAGGCTGCGGATTTTTCTTTCCAATTTTTCATCATTAATTTGAACAGCTGAGTTTGGCGTACAATAAAACCCTCACTGAACATCTTATGATTTATTCTTTAATAATTACTGCTTGTGAAATCCATTTATAATGTTTCAGTAACAATTGCACAAGTAAAACAAACCATCAACCATACAAATTTACAGGTTTTTTTGTAAATATAACATCACTTTTATCAAAAAATTCTTCTTGTGGGTTAGGTCCTTATTGCCTCGAGCCCTTCAATTGGTATTTCTTAAAACTTACCATTTTCTAGAAACTCTTTAAAAATGAACCGTAACTGGAGCTAATGGAGAATTAGTACACTATTGAGAATGGAAAGGCGATAGAGGAAACAATCTCTTTGCTCGGGCGAAAGTTGGCGACATTATCGATAACAACGCATACATCATCTCAACTCTTCAATAAGTAACCATTTCACGCTCTATAATAATCGTTCAAAGAATGCACGTTAATTCTTATCTGTCGAAATGTCAACTGTAGAAATGAATGTTCAGAAGACAATAAGTTTTCTGGGCTTCAGAAACTTCTGAACAACGAGAGCTTCGTCTGCAATAGGAAAATGCAGAATACCTGAAAACCAATTTGAGTTATTATTTATCTTCTTTAAGTTCTTCTGTTTACTTGCAACTGCATATATCCTAGAGAACGCCGGCTTCCTTCGATGTTGACGAAAACACCGATAAGAAAGCATAAATCAATTCGACTCTTCAACTCAAGAAGCATACTGTGTTATGCGCTAAAATAATCGTTCGAAGGACACATGTTAATTCGTATCTATATAAATGCTGCCGAAGAAAGGAATGAGTAATTGTGTCAGGAGAAATTTTTTTAGCCCGGTATCAGAAACAACTGAACAATGGGAGCTTAGTCTACAGCAGGAAATTGTAAAAGTACTGAATTACAATGTAGAATAAAATAAAACTTCTTCCATAACGAAACAGGAATTGAAAAAACATAAAAAGAAAAAGACAGAAAATAAAATGAAAAAATACAACCTGAGCCTGTAAGCGCTTTTGCAAAGCTTTGCTTTCATTATTCAGCAGCCAAGGAGCACCTCAAGAGAACTTGAGAGAACTGACTTGGAATAGAACAAGCTGAGTTTTTCTAACGGGTAGATTCGAACTCGAGATCTTATGGTTCGTACGCCACGACGTTACGTGTTCGGCTGCCGCTCTTGTGATGATTGCCAAGGCACAGTTTACACAAGCTATATAACACAGACTTTAAAAGGGATTTTTTCGAAAATAAGGCCAAGTTGGAGGTTGCGGACTTGGTTTTACGAAAAGGACATATCAGACTACCATCCAAAGGGCATCAAAAAACTCGATTGTTCGTTGGGGCCCTCTCCTTGTAAGGCTCATCATCAAAAATATAGACTATAGAGAAAATTGTAATCGAGGAGCTGTTTCCAAATCCGCTCGAATTTTTATTACTTCGACGGTAGATTATTGATCATTTGTTTAGTTTGTAATATTGATTTAATTTAAAGTTTGGGTTGTATATTAAATATTTTTTAATTTTTGCCACTTCTTCGTGTATAGCCTAACACTTCTCCAAGCTTGCTTCTCCGATTTGACTTGCTTTTAACCCAACTCCAACATTCACGTTCGATCTATTCTTTGTGTTTCTTTGTTTCTTATACAATCCCACAACAAAATCCTTCCACCATCAATCTCGACAATAGCCTTCCATCTATTAGTGATTCTCCAGGAAAACGTCCATGATATTTGAATGAATTTATTTTCGGTTTATCTTACCAAGTGATAGTTTCGAAATACTACAGAGATTTATCTATTGATACTTTAGCAAATCTCAATCCTTGTTTCTTGTGGGAGGGGCTTTAAAAGTGGCTTCTTTCTAGAAAACACAATCGCAGATGTTCATTGAATGAATCTGGCATCCAACAGTAGAGCTTATTACTTGATAAACGCCTATCACAGCTAGTTCCTGTCTATACGAACTGTGCGACATCTGATGACGGCATCTATCTGTATAAAAATTCGCTTTGGTTATCCACATCGAAGAAGATTGGTAGTGAGCTCTGTCTTCTTGTAGATTTGAACAATATCTTGTATAGTAGAAACAGGAATATTGAGCTGCTTATGGATCTTCTTTTATCCTGCACCCTTTTCGTGAAAGTTGATGATCATTTCATGGGCTTCTTAAAAACGTTTTTTCAAGCGCCCATTTTGGAGGACGCTTTAGGATTAGGACACTTCACAGTAAGTATTACACGATATTTTCACTTAAATAATATTGGCATAGGATGTAAATTATTTTCCAACTACATTTTATATTCAATACTTGTTTTGTTGAGAAACAATACTTTTAAAAGGGGGGTTTGAATACATTTGTTCAGCACATGTAGTTAATATTTTGTTTTTCTTTATGTACTTTATTTGCATTCATAAAATTTATTAAAATCTGTTTATTTGTATGCTCTGTAACATGGTAAAACGGTTTCTTATATATATTTTAATTTAATTGTAAATGTTGAACTTGGCTGGTGTATTAATACTTTTGAGCAGCAGTGTATGTCGATGGTTTGTCATTGATATTTCTTTCTGCATTCGATTGTCAGTTATTATTTTATGGTTGATTAAGTTGTATTTTCTCTTTGTCTTTGTTTATGTTCAGATCTTTCTTTCGTATTGAATTTTTCTTTAATTTTGAACTATGTCGTGGTTAAAAAATGTTTGTATACTATATAAAAATTATGATTCATATATAGCGTTCTATAAAGTTTCCGAAGAAGTTTTTTTTAAAAAAAACGGTACCAAAAACTTTTATCTTATTTGAAGGATCGAATAAAAGGCGGGAATTTAAAGTTTTGTTTACACTTTCACTCCTGTAATCTAAACATTACCAAGGAGAAAATACAAACCATTTATTTCTAGAAATGGCTACACCCTTCACAGCAAATGGCCATTGGATGGCATCTGAAACAACTTCTATGTTTGCTTGATAGCAAACTTGAGGAAATTTATTTGACACTCAAAAAAGAACACCCACTTGATGCTCGTAGATTATAGCAAGATGCCCTCGACTATAATTCCAGGTTCCAGCTCCATGAACCAAAGGGAGCAATAACTCTTACTTTAGGATGGTGGGAGGGGGCAAGGGTTCATCAGATGAAATATCACATCTACAGACATGAAGCAGAGAACTCTATAAATTACGAATACATAGTCTCTATGACAGTTAACATTAAAATCAGGCTGAAGTGTTCAGACATCACTAGAAAAAGTATTTGGAAAAGGTGTTTCTATTAAATCAAGGTAGCTCATTACGATATATTAATATTTATTCTAAATATTCTCGAACTAATTTCACTGATTACAATTAAGACAGATAAATTTTAAAATATAATTTTCAAATCAACCTTCAGTTTATTTTGAATATTTAACATAAACAAAAATTATGAGGTCAATAATTCAATGGTAGGTTAATGGTAGCTATATTTCCGTAATAAGAAATACAGACAACCACATGATTAGACTGTTTGGGGGCATGAAAAGCATCATCATCGTCAACAATATCAATAAACACATCTCCAGGATAGCTGCGACGCACTGTGAAGAAGTGGTTCCTGGAGGACGTAGAGAGTATTTGAGAAGGCGCCCTTAACTGCCTTTTTAACTGGTGTTTTATGGGGGAAAATAAGGTGTAATTCGATATGATAATTCTACCCATATATCTTAAATACAGGGTGCGCAAAAAATTTTTTTACACATCTTTTAATTACTTAAGTTTTATAAAATAATCGCTTAAAGTTTTTTTAAAGATGTTTTTAATTTAAATTTATTTTCGCGAAGTCTTCCCTACATGAGACTTCCATAGACGCGTTGACGAAACTGGTTGACGAAATTTAATAGGAAATGGAGTTTCGGAAAATTTGGTGGGTGTGCTTTAAGGATTTCCAATCAAAATAGGTGTCAATCAAACAAAAATATTGACAAGTAAATTTTGGATGCCCAATCCTTTGCGCCACGGGAGTTCCTTAAGAGACAGAGGCAACTTTTCCAAATTCAGAATTTCAAAAATCCAGATCAGAATTTTTGAGAAAACACTCACAGACTTACAAATTCACGGTGACAACTATCGCCGGTTCTAAGTTCTTTAGCGTCCATCTACAAGATAATATGAAGGGCCCTTGCCCTTATTTTCTGTATTTTCAGGCGGATTCGGCGCCCTCCTAGACGCAGGATTTGAAGGCTCATTTCCGCCGTTCCTGGCAGCAACAATTTTTTTTAACTAAAAGGAGCATTGGCTTCTAATCTAAAGTTGACAGCAGACCAAATATTCAGCGTATGACTAAGTTAACCGAACACTTTACATCCAATGCACAAATTTACAGTGCTTTTCTACTTCCAAAAAAGAGGCACCGTTCTTTTCTACTTCTATTTCAAGATAAAGAAACGGCATACAGTTCTAGCGGCGTCTCTTAATCTCTCCCTTCCATTTCGTCTCCACGTGGAACGTTTTTTTCCTCCAGTACGGAGAGAAAATCTGACATCGAATATATCTTTATCTATCAACCTAATTGGCGTTTTTTAACACTTCCATAAACAACTTCCACAAAGCCGACAGCAATAAAACGAATGGAGAGGATAGGTGAAGACTAGGAAAAAAGAATTCCAGTCTCCTTTTAAAAATGGATAAAAACATACTCTTGTTAATTTCGATTTCACCAAGGACAATAACGGTGAAAAAATATATACAGTGGATTCCGGATAATTGGACCACATCGGAATTTAAACAAAATGGCCCGATTAAGCGGCTGACCCCATTAACCGAAAATGAAAAAAAAAACATTTGAACGAAAAAAACCAACAATACACTGTTATTTATTTACTGCATTAATGTATTATTCACAAATTAGATGTTAGAATGCACTGTGTCACATGTATTTATAGCTAAATAAGGAGTAGCGCAGTGGAAAGATAAACAACATGTAACAGCACACTAATTAAGATAATAAATAACAAAGTTTATTGAAAATTATGAGTAAAAGTAAAAATGACTATGAAGGAACAATATGGGTCCCTTTAAGCAAAGGCATTCTATGCCACACACAAAAATAAAGGCAAAACAATTTCACACAAAGAAGTTAAATTTACCCGCACCTCAGCGCGAAGTAAATAAGCTAGTAAATAAACCTTAAACTTAATTCAAACTTTCAGGGCAAACTAACCTGAAAGTAAAGCTCAATATCTAAATAAATCTAGCGTATACTTCTACAATTATATTTCAGCTAGTAAACAAACCCAAAGCTTACAAGCTAATTAAATGAATACAAAAGATTAATGTCTAAGCGACCAAAATTGTAAATACTAAATTCACATAAATATAACTTAAACCACTTTTGAAGTGGCGGGGCAGATGGTATTGCCTCCACAGGTTTATAAGATCTAAAAAGATCTTCAGGTGGCATAATGCTACACCCAACATAAAAAAACACCTCTAACGAGGCAACATGAACTTGGCCCACAGCTTTCGCTGGTCAGAAGTCACCTTCTGACACCTACTCGCTTTGGCCATCCGAGTAGGCAAGTGGAAACAATTAGCTTATTAGCTAAAATCTAATTTGTTTAATAACAGACACTGATATATGTCAAAATAGAAATAGCAACTTAATTGGGTCGGTCTCCAAAATACCTAAAACGAAGCCAACCTCATATTCATTTGCTTTAAACAGATAATAAACAAAATGCCAGACAAATGTTTAAACGTATGACGTCCAAAAGAAATCAATTGAACAGTTACGGTAATTTACACTCTACATTCTAGTAAATTTTACAACTATCATAAGAGCATACACATATCACAAAGCGACACACTCGCAGACAAAAGTTCCAACTGCGAGAAATAAAATAGTGAATAAATTACATCACCAAAAGTCATTATTGGAAAAATGTTCAAAGTCCGGGAAGAGTCAATAGAACTACAAGCAGCACAGAAAACTAATACACACACAACTTGTAGGTTTTTTTTCTCTTGTTTGAGATGCAGCTTTTACAAAAGAATTTGTACAAATACAAAATAAAAAGCTTCAAGTTCGCTTTTTGCAGTTCAGAGATTCAAATGTCACATGAGGCCTATAAAATAAGCTATAGCCATTAAACGGTAATACAAATTATGTTGGAAAGGAAAACACTAAATACCAACGTTATGAAAAACGGGCAATTGCGTGACTTGTTTCAAAACCCATTTTCTTCATGCGCCGTATAACACTTCACTACACTTAATTATAGCGAAACCAAAATGGTTCGTAAGGTATGCCCGCATTCCGCAGGGCCATAGACCACACACTTGATTGCATTTATACACGTCACGGCGACTTAGCTCAGAAAATGCTTTCTTAATTAACACGGATTCACAGCCTACTGTAATGGACGCACTTACTATAGCAAATCCCTGGTCGGCGACTGAAACACTCGGTGCACGGGGAAGCAAGCCGAACACTGGCGACAGGCACTTTTCACAATGCAGACTCTTACGTTTTGCGTCGGCACAAATCTCCGCCCGTTGGGCTTCTCCGCACGGCAAGGCATTGCTTAACGAAACAAACGCCGTCTCCGAAGTCGTCTCCGTTGCAACGGCTTGAGGACTCGTCTTCCCCTTCAGCGTGTCGATAACCAAGCAATCTCGATGCCTTCCATCAGTCGTAGCCAGGAGCTTCTTTGCTTTCAAACGTCCATCGGTCGTCACAAAATTCCTTCTGTCTTTCTCCTTCTGCTCTCTCTTCGAGCCCGCACTCGCGAGACTCGCTCTTCCCTGATTGGTTCCTGCGTCTTGATGTTAGTATGACGCTGTCGACGTCGACTCCGTTTTCGCCCCGAATTGTAAATTATTCTAGAGCGAAAACGATCGTCTCTGTCACCGGAATTATTGATCTTATTAAAATTCCGTTACACACTGTAATACTGTACATATACATGTATAAATATAATGTACAATATAAATAAGCAAATACAAATGTAAGTAAACATAATTAATAAAATACTGTACTGAAAAATACAAATACTGTACTGTAGTACATGTATATGCACCAGACTCGTTTAATTACTTGTACATGTATTTCTGAAGAACTTATCTAGTTTTGTCTGTCGTGAATTCTGAACAGAATTCAAGTGAATGAAATCAAAACGCTGGTCAAGCATAGACATAGGGAAATTGTCGTTTCCATGTTACATGAAATATCGCCGTAATCCTGTAATCCATTTTTTAGCTTCTGAATGTTTGATTAGTTCAGGTTCAGGAATTTCATCTTCACTCTCTGGTCTTCCACAATCTTCTGAAGTTTAGCTGTAATTTAATCTTCCATACTCTCCGATTCATTTTCATCGTGACACTGAAGATCGTCATCAATGTTCAAAAATTCTTCTGCATTCGTAATTTGTTGTAGTTCTAGTGCATCGTTTCCAATGAATGTTTAAATCCACAGTGTGCAAAACCGTTCTAAATTGTCTGGCTACTGATCTGACGCCAGCTATCGCTGATAAATTCTATCGCTTGCAAAATGGACACCTTTGCGCTAACTTCCTTTGCTGTCGACGTTGATGTTAACAGATTATCCTCGATAACCTGCTTGATTAAACGTGCGATTGTTGTTTTAGGAACATTTAATGTCTTTGCCAGTTGTCGTTGGCTGCTGTTAGGAGGTTGCATCTTAATCTTATCCAGCAAAGAAATCTTTTCAGCGAGTGTGAGATCTCTTCTTTTTGACATGTTTGCAAACGCTATCAGTGGATCGAAATTTGTTTAAAAAACTTCACTGACTATGAGATGCCTGCAATTCATTTCATCTTTTATGCAGTTGCCCCCGTAGCGCCATCCAATAAGAAACCGTCTTAGCGTCAGAGCACCAATGAGAATACAGTAAGCTGCAGACAGTCAAGCGGTTTAAACGCTGAAATTTTTCTGAATTTTTTTCTGAATTGATCGGATTTTGACATCAAAACAGCACTTAAATTCTTCTCGACTGGTCCTATTAACCGGCGGATTGGTCCCAAAACGCAGCGCAAATTAATACAGAAGATATACATTTGATTCGGGATATGGGAATTTGGGCCAAATTCGCAGCTGGTCCGATTATCCCGTGGTACAATTATCCGGAATCCACTGTATAAGATACTATTTTATTTTGTTTTCATTATTTTTTTTATAACAAGGGCTGCATGAATAGGTCGAAATCTAAATCGTGCTTTTACGAGAGTCATTTTTAAAGTAAGAACCGTTTTGTAATAAAAACAAAACTACAATATATTTATTTTCAAAATTTTTTCTTCACCATCTTCTATGTACCTTAAACTATTTTTCCACATCGTTTCCAAGTTTATTTAAGCACTTGTCATAACGCTCAATGTACTTCCGCATGATAACTTCATAAAAGCTACCGCCGGTGAAGAAACTCACGCAGTTTTCACTTTTTCATCTTCGCTGATATGCAGGCCACAGATGAACTCCTTTAGATCCCGGAACAGATGGTAACCCTGGACGAGAG
Source organism: Rhysida immarginata (assembly GCA_023313115.1). Lineage (NCBI taxonomy): Eukaryota > Metazoa > Arthropoda > Chilopoda > Scolopendromorpha > Scolopendridae > Rhysida > Rhysida immarginata. The sequence goes on along the minus strand of JAHWFO010117657.1, from coordinate 2,403,937 downwards.
GTCCAGACGGTAAGGCGGGTGGTCAAGTTGTTCCCAAACAAAAAAATCTGATGAGTTGGGAACAACTTGACACTCGCCTTATAGTCTGGACCTCGCATCTAGTGGCTACTACCTGTTCCTGGATCTACAGGAGGTCTCGTTGCGGGAGTAGAGATCCGCAGCAAGTACAGGAAATCCGTAGGTATTTCGTTTTTCAGCAACTACAGGCACCTAGAGGCACTATGCGTTTTGCTAGGTGTCGTAGTGTATTTAATCCTGCTGACGAGAAATGACAGTAGAACCGTGGCCGAAGCTCCTTATTTCCAAAGCTGATACATGTTTTCGATAGTCCATTCATTTCAGCTGTTTATTTTCCAGTTCATTATATTATTTTAAATATGGAAAACGCAACAAGATGTTATATTGTGGTTTTACATCCATTATTTAGGTCATCTTAAAAACAAGTGTCTTTAAGAAAGAAAGGGTTTCTGCTATTTAATGCCGAGCTTGTTCGAGAAGGAAGCTATGAAAACAGAGCTACTATTACAATTTGCTATTTAAATATATTTTATATTATAAATATTTACAAATCTATTTTTAATAATTTTTGATTTCAGAGAGATCTCTGTATAATTTCAAGACAGTTAAAATATAATTGAATATTTTATTTCTGATTATTTATTAAAAACTTTATTTTTTAATTGTGTTTGTGATGACTAAATTATATTTTCTTTTGAAACGTAATAATCTTCTGTCTATCTAACTTCTTCTTCTTCTGTCTATCCATATAATAAAACTGTAGAACTGTCACGTCTGTACATTGAAAATATTTGCCTAAATCTAATTGCGTGTGATGTATGGAGTGTAACTGAATACAACAAGACCATTTTTAAAATGTTTGTCTGTCTGTTTATCTGTTTGAACACGCAAGTCTTCAAAACTACTTGTCGAATTTTCATGGGGTTTTCTCAGGTAACTTGAGCGTTGCTTGGGGTAACATATAAGCTTTATTTCATCAAAATCGGCTCAAGAAAAATTTCTTATTTTAAAGTATTAGGAGTCTGCTCCCCCATAGCCTACAAATATAAGGAAAGCCTGCCTAATAGCTCGCTGTTGTATTGTTGCAGTATTGTGAAATTTTGAACAATGATCTTCTGGCTTTGCCACCTGATAGCGCAGATAATAATCTCTCAACTTTGCTGTGGATAGTTGTTTACTATCTAAGGCGGATTCCAAACAGATATTTTGCCACATTTTCAGATTGTATTGGAGTGTTTATTGACCGCCGGTCCACAGAAAAAATATTTCCAACCCACGACAAATAACCTTAACTTCCTTATAAAGAAATAATTTGTTTTACGGAAAATTTGTCATAGAGAAACATGATAATACTCAACATGTACATGCTTATCTATGTTGGGACCAGAGTAAAAATTCATTATAAGGGAAAAAGTCGTTATATGATTGCTCATTATAGACAGGTTCGACTGTATTACAACATAAAATTCAAAACTAATTTTCAATAAAGTAAATGTAATTTTAGTTTAGCTTACATATACAGGGTGTTTTTGAATTGAGTACAGATTTTTTGGGAGATGATAGAAGAGGTCCTTAGAAGTATTTTTTTTCATATGAACATGGGGTCCCCGCAGCTCCGTTTACTTACAATACTGCATTGAATTGGTCGTGGCGGACCAGTTGCTTGGCCACCGATATCGCCAGATCTTACACCGATGGATTTTTTTTATGGGGAAGCATAAAATCAATGGTGTACTCCGAACCCATAGATACCGAAGAAAAATTGGCGGCTCGTGTTGTCGCGGCAGCAGGTGACATCAGCGACCGTGCAAATCAACTGTTTCCACGCGTACATCAATCCATCATAAGGCGTTGCGAATTGTGCTATGAAGCAAATGGCGGTCATTTCGAACAATTACTGTAAAAGTCATACAGTAGATTGCTTGTGTTAATTGTTAAAAATAAAATAATCTAGGCCTACCAACGCACACTGCGTCCCGGTGTCATTTGATTGTTCAATGCAGTATTGTAAGTAAACGGAGCTGCGGGGACCCCATGTTCATATGACAAAAAATACTTCTAAAAAATACTCTTCTATCATCTCCCAAAAAATCTGTACTCAATTCAAAAACACCCTGTATATAGATAGACGATTACGAATCATTACGAATGCAAACTTGGCTAGGATATACGGAATTACTGATTTTGTTTTATGATTTGGGCGCCTACTTATTACATTTTGAATTGGTATTGTTTACGAATAAAAATGCCTAGCAAACGGTGGAGTCTTTCTCAGTACTCTAGAACTGCTAAAAGACTGAGGACTATGCGATCCCAAGAATCCAATGAAGATCGTGAGGCGAGACTTGCTGCGGCTCGAGAACGTTAGGCTTTAACTCACTCTCTGGAAACCCCTTCCGAAAGCGAGGCGCAACGTAACTCTGATCGAGAGTGTCATGCATTATCTCGCTCCTCAGAAACCTTCACTCAAAGAGAATCCCGTCTAATTTCGCAGCGCGTTCGCACAGCTGCTTCACGATCTCTCGAAAGCAGTGATCAACGAATAGCTTGACCGAGGCTGAGCGTGAGCGCCATTCATTATCTCGCGCTTTACGTAGCGTAAGGAGGTTAAGTAATGATCAAGATCGTCACTATCACAGATGAAGAGAAACAGATGGGAAACTCTACCACGTGATTGGAAATCACTACGTCATTTTTCAATACTAGTTTCGTGGCGCTAGTGAGGACACAATTTTGAAAATAATAAATAAAATAATAACGCAGTTTATGTATTAATTCTTATATAATGTTAAAACATAAATTTGTATTCAAAAATAATAAAATGTTTTATATAAACGAAAAATTCTTGATTTGTCACGTGATCACTCATGTGAAGCACTTATGTTTATATTAGGTTGCCGTTGCTCGTGTTAATCAGAGACCATCAATAAGAAATCGTGGTAGTGCAATAATAATTTCTTTTCATCTGTGATAATCCAGCTTGGATCATAGAACTGGTTTTCAAAGTTTTTAATTAACTTGATATAAATTATTAAATAATTCCGATGAAAAGAACGTTAAGCAATGTATTTATCTGACGTCATAAATGACTTGCCTCTCCAACAATCCTTTTGAGGGAGAATGACGTAATTTTGACTAAACCGACAGTAGCGCCGCGAAGTCAGGAATGTTTTTAAGGAAAATTTCATTGGTTGACCTTCGTCACCTGATCTCAGAAATGTTTCCCTTGCGGCTATAGGGAGTTTCCCCTCTGTTTCTTATTCCTCTGTGGTCACTATATTGCCAGAGGTTTAGTAAGTGATGACCAACACCAGTGGCGTTTAGACTTAGCTACGGTGTGTTATGAACGCACGCGTCAATATCGTAAGGATTTTACAGTTAGTGACAGCGAGAGAGTCGATGGAATACGGCGGCAGAGACAGAAGAACAGCGCCAATCTCGCCTTGCCGCTGATCGATTTCAACACTCGCTAAATGCAGGGTGGCCCAAATTAATATATACAGTCTTTGAAAGCGCCGTGTGCGCGTCAAGTGCGACTGACGCAATTCAAATTAAGCGCGTTTTGTGAGCAAGGGTATGCGAAAAAGGCGCGAATCATGAGGATCGTCCATATCAAGATGGCGGCGCAGCGATTGAGTCTGGAAGAGAAGGTAGATTGTGTGAAGTTGTGCTCAGCGACCAACAATTACTCAGAAGTGAAACGTCGTATGGCAGATAAGTTTGGGACACCCGGACCTTCGTTGATAACGATCAAGAACGTAAACAAGAAGTTTGATGAAACTGGCAGCGTTGAAGAGCGTAAACGCAGTAGACCCAAGACCGTTGTTACTGACGCCAACAAAGTGCGGCTGTAAAATGAGTTGGCCAGTTCTCAAGAAAAGGACAAGTCGCAAAGGCGGCTATCTGCTCGGTTAGGCATTTCTCGAACGAGTATTCAAAGAATCCTAAAGGATAAGAAACTGAGGCCATATCTTAACAAATCACTTGCTCGAAGATGATCCCGACAGGCGATTGGAGTTTGCCGAAACTTGGCTTGCAATGCTGGAGGACGATCCTGAGTTAGCACGCCATGTGCAATGGAGCAATGAGGCAAAATTTCACGTCTCAGGATATGTGAACCGCCACAACTGCGTAACTTGGCGTGCAACCAATCCACACATTGAATTGGAGGTAGACAACCAGAGCCCTGGTGTCATGGTGTGGGCCGGCGTAAGTTACGATGGACTGCTCGTCCCGTTTTTCTTTGAGGACACAGTCACAGGAGACAGCTACCATGACCTTCTGGTGAACACTGTGTATCCCCTATTGACGCAACGCGATGATTTTGACACCATGTGGTGGCAGCAGGATGGGGCACCACCGCATTATGCTCTCACTGTGCGGAGTTGGTTGGATCAAACATTTCCAGGTCGGTGGATCGGCAGACGCGGTCCAGTTGAGTGGCCCCCAGATCACCCGATTTGACCCCACTCGATTTTTGGTTATGGGGATATCTCAAGGACAAGGTCTACCGCCATAGGATCCATAACATTCCAGAGCTTCCTTAGGTTGATAAAGAAAAAAGTGCATATTTACATATAATCCTATAATTGGTTATGCCACATATGCTTCAATTAAAGGAATGGTCGTAGATTTTAAATTGTGTGAGGTGTGACCTTGTCATGAAACACTGCTCTACACGTTGGGTGACACTGTGAACATTGTCTGTCTGATTGGACCCCCCCCCCTTTATATAATTGTGACAGCTTGTAGAGCTGCCACGATTAGTTTTATTTATGTTTGTTTCTTTAATAATTTCTAAGTTATACCTTTCTAATAAAGATTGCTTGTTTTCTAGTTTATGCTGTTTTGTCAACAATTGTTAATGATGGCATATGCTGGCATTGTTGAGCTTGGCTTCAGGAAATGTAGCTGAATGATGGGTCAAGGGATTGTTAGAGAATGTGGTTCTTTTCTCTTGAGGAGGAAGGAGGTCTAGACAATAAGTCTGAGCAATAGGCGGGATAGGCCTGTTGTGGATCCCATGTGGATGGGTAATTGTATTTCTGGTAGTGGGATTCTTGGTTTTTAGCGCTGGATGCACTAGAAGACATCCCATGTATTGTTTCAGAAATTGTTAAGCAAGGACGGAACTTTTTTCCCGGAAGATATTGCTTGGCAATGGAATTTGAGGCTTATAGGGCCTGAAGTAGTTCCTGGGTTTGGAACCCTGGAACGTCTCGACCACGGATAAAGTAAAACGGACACGACACTCCTTTACATTACTCTATAACTCGTTTTTGTGGTGCCCTCTATTGGTCGTGGGAGAAAGTTATTTGTTCCACCTTGCAACCTTCTTCCAGGAGAAAATTTCTTTTCAGTAGCCTACTATGCATATGAATTGTTATCTTTAAGTTTGTATATTGATATTTTCTGACATATTTCATACATTAAACACAATATATTTCTATTTATTTTTATAATGATTTTTAAATACAGAGATTTTACAAAGAAGACCTTTAATAAATTTCATAAAAGTTTATTGAAATAATTTTGAAACAAATGAAATATACAGGAATATATTCGTTATGATAATTAAATTTTTATTATAAAAGTATAATAAAATAACTTTTATTCAGTTCTTTTGGGGCCATTTCTTTTAAATCGTCTCTTTCAAGAAATGTAATCGTCCATTTCGAACATCTGTATAATTAATTTGAAAATAAGGTATAATTAATTTGTCTCCAATGTTTCACTGCATTTCATAATAAACATTAACAGTATACTCACCTGTCAGGCTCGTCTTCTGAAAGCAAAAGCAAGATAATCTCGAAGTTTATATCAATAATTTCGACAAAATAAAGCAGCACATACTCTTCCACAGGTGCCATGTTTTCTCTGTGTGCTTTGGGCCATCTGGTGGCCGTGGGAGAAAATGGGTTTAGAAAACTGGCTGAGTGTCGCATCCGTTTTTGTTTATCCGTGGTCTCGACTTCTGGCGAAAATACACAGGACTGGGTGATGTATGGACTTGGAACTGCATTGCTTATTGTGTAAAAATTCGAACAGGAATTGCTGTCCGTGTATTCTATTGCATATTAGCATGTCGTTCTAATTGCGTAATTGTATCTGAGTTTTTTGTTTTTTATCTTTTCTTGTGATCGAGGTCTTAACAGGAGAAAATTTAGCAGCCCTTGGAAAAGAAGACACGAAGGACCTGAGCCATAGATTTTGATGCCTTTCTTCTCGCATTGTGTTCTTCTAAGATAACAGTAAAAAGAAGACTTCCGTGGGACATTGGTATAACCTTTCTTTTATTGTTATCTGCTGTGGAACGGGGAGCAAAGACCTGGTCTTTTGACCTAGATGAAAATTGTCATGGGCCACCTTCTCTGTTAGAAGTCAAGCATTAGTTACTGTATTCATCTTTATGTACTTTTAAAAATTTATAATAAACCTTGAGCATACATACAATTGGGATTAAGTAATTATTTATTTCAGAATCCAGGATCATATCCTGGTTGCCCTTGTTCGGGATAAGTAGAATAACTACCCCCTGCAGGGACAACGTCACATAATTCTTCTCACAATAATACCAAAAATCAAAGTTAAAGGATCGATTAACAACTAGCTCAATATTTACTTATTAATAAGGTGAATCAAAGACAAAGGTCGGGTTCTTTAAAGAAGTGGCAGGTTGTGTATTATTTATTCCAATAAGATAGGCAAGGATTAAATAAATATCTCTTTATTCAAAGTTAAAAGAATACCAATGAGATATACAAACAAAATAAAGTAAATCTTACGTCTAAGGAAAAAAAGAAAGGTAGCACTTAACATTAAAGAAGAAAGGTAATTCTAAAATCCCCAATTACTTAAATCTAAGATACCATGCAAATACGTGAATAAAAATATGATAATTGTATTCTAAGAAAAGTTCAAGTTCTTTCGATTACTCTGAGGATAGGTAGGGATAATTATTCTAAAGACTCAATTTTAATAAAGCTCACTCAAATCTGTCCTTTATGACACACTTCTCATGACAACCTAGGAATTTTATATATCAAAATACTTCACTCAACATACAGTTGCGTAGTCTTAAACGTCCGGAGATCTGTGATCACAAATAAACCAGCTTTGGGCACTTAACACTTTTTATATTAACAGGCCATAATCATATTTCAATACACATATATCACTCTGAAGCACAAAAACACACTTTAAAATGATCCGGATCGATTAGTGAGTGAGTCCACTGGAGGTCTCAAAGTGTCCCCACTAACAAGGGAATTGTCATGGACTAAGAGTATGTCGCAGTGGAAGGTAGAATTATTAAAAGGATGACGACAGAGTATACTTTTGGTAGTGTTTATTAATTAAATGGTTTCTTGTAAATAAAAAAGATAAACAAGAAAACAAAGATTAAATGGGCTACGATCCTACTTAAGCGTAGGAAACGCCGGACCAATAAAAAAAATCGTTATGGTCTGCCCGCGGAAACTTATCGTGCTCCGCTCACAAATAAAAACAACAATACATTAATATTAACAAGTTTTACGGGCCGCCTTTGGGAGTAATGAAAGGGACTTAGCCGGCTCCATTCACCCGATCCCAGGCCCACCTGAGGAATGATAATCCCAGGTTCACAAAAAAAATAGTTGCTTGTTTAGTGGAATGGAAAGTCAATTAGGGATTCAATAACAGTACCGTCCCACGCGCGCTTTTCTCTAGACGAGGGTCTCGGGAACCGAGGAAGAGGACTCAATGCCTTGACGTCGAAAGACGCAGCTGCCGGTAACTGGAAAAAGAAAACTCAGATAAATCAATGACTAATAAAGACATAAATTGAGTTTAAGCGCACCTGCGAAACAAGCATTGAGCTTGCGCTGGCTACAACTAGATACCCGAAAACGGGGAATTGGAATAGCAAGCGCAAACCACGTATACGCGCTCAATTTCGCATGAGAGTGTCTACACCGTTAGAAACCAGGAAGAGCAGTGAGGAACACAAGAAAAATTCACTAACCTGTTGTATGGTGCAATATGGGGTTAAATTGAACTATCTGCACAATCGCAAACGCAAGTCCCACTCTCGACCCTGCGGGCCTCGCTGGCCGCTGTTTTCCGTTACACGAACACCAGTCCCACTCTCGGCCCTACGGGCCTCGATGGTCACTGGTTTCCGTTACTCGAACGACTTCGGCGTTCTGTCTACGACGTCCCCCTCCGGGGGCAAATAACTGATATATACCCCAACCTATTTGGTTACAGGGGGCAGTTGGTCTCCCCTCGGCCGGTTACAGGAATCGCGATAATTCAGTTTGCGGTTTCAGTCATCGCGCGATTGTGCAGATAGTTCAATTTAACCCAATATGGCCTAGCCCATGCAGCTAGAACTCCTCCTGCGTCCACGGCGTTATCCAGACGCCGAGTTCGTCCGGCACCAAACGACTGTCCAGATTTGGAATGCTTCGTAGTCGAGTTGGCTCTAACCCAGCTGCCACCACCAACGTTCTTGTAAACCTCCTATACAGGAACTCCGGCACGGGTTGTGGGATTTTAACTGCTGGCGTTGGTGCTCCGCACGTGGCTCCGGCGACTTCAGAGTGACCTACGTCTAAAACAGCCCCTGCAAGGATTATGGGATTTAAAGCAATGTTCGTTAGCGCTGAGTCTACGGACGTGCTCGCCAAAGACCGCGAAGGCAGAATTTTTCTATTCGGGCACTCGCTGGCTGTCGTCTCTTCTCCCGTAGAAGCGTTAGACGGGGGAGTCGCTTCCCTCGACGGCATAAATTTCCTTGCTGTCGAAAGCAGGTTTGGATCCACTGAATTTAAACGTGTCCTCACTCTACGGTTTCCTAGACACTCTCCACGATCAATCCTTTCCTCTTTCGAGCCTTCTTTTTCGCGCATCCTCCCGCGCCGTTTCCGTTTCGATCCCTTGCGACGCTCGCCCTCAACGCCTCCACTGTAACGCTTATTATTAAGCTGGGTTATAGCACTAGATGGCGTGACAGAAGTCTCTTTCTTACGAGCCCAACGCCTAGCAAGATAATTGTCTTTGTGGCTGTTAGCCGCTGCTGGCGCTGCAATACCTACAAGCTTGCTCCCTTCTTGCGAAGCATGAATGGGAGCCTTGGCAGCGACATCTGTCGCCAAACTTGGTGACAGGAATCCCTCAAACATGTATGTCACATATTTCCACCAAATTGAAATATGTTACTCATTTGAAGCTACTATAGATTGCTTGCAAAATAAGAGAGTGCGAAATTGTGTTTCTTACAAAATAAACCGCGAAAACGAAAAAATTTCAGCATACTTAGCCATACAAGGACTCCATTGTTAAAACGTTAGGCTATGTGGGGTTCCCTTGTAAGTTCAACAGAGGATTTCAGATGTGAAGTTCAAACATCACAGAGGCTCTGAAATGGCAAAAAGAAACGGCTGGAATGTGTTGCTCGAGTGAAAAAGTGCATGTTGAAATTTTTCAGAACCCTCCTGAGATCTTAAAATCTCAGCTGAATGTTGACCATCCACTATCAATGCACTTTTTAGATAAGGACCGTGCGCATAATAATGCATTCAAATGACATCTTTTGGCGTGAAACAAATAACGGAAGGACCATTTATGCATACATTTTAGGTTCAGAGCCAGATTTGAGTTTTGCGGCCTGAAACTGAGCCCAAGTCTTTTCAGATATACGTGTGTATTAAAAGTCGCGTGCCATATGAAAACTTTATGAATGTTGGCTTTATGTTCACACGATTTCGACTGCTTATCGTTCATGTTCAAAATGTGCACCATGCACTCGAAGAAAATGTCGCACACGATCCAAATTTTCTTCTGTCACGAATAAAAGTGTAGCTGATGGGCTTGGGAATATCAGGGGGCTGGCCATAAAATTCGTGATGTTCTGTGATGTTCTCCACAAAGAAGAATCAGCTCTACAAGTTGTTCCGGTGTCACCATTATTCTACTTCAGTATTTCACCTACAAAATCAAAGCAACCATTTAATCCTTTCGGCACGCGACTTCACATCTTCACCATTGAGACACACGGTATTTTGTTTTTAAATAACAAGCACAGGCAAAAATAAAAACCAAAAGTTTCCATAATATAACAATGATGTGATTGCTCTGCTTCTAAATATGCTGTATCAAGTGAATCCATAGTTTTAAAGCTGCACTAACGTCTATTCCGCAAGTGCAAAATAATGATTATAAATTTGTCATTTGTGCAGATAAACGACACGCTGCGGGATATCACGGCAGGCACAATGTCCCTGTCTCAAATGAAGTTGCAGCTGTCTTGGTTGATCAAGAATGTCAGCGACATAATATAGTACTGCCCACTCGAGACAATCACCTTCAACGCATTTATGAGACGCCGACGCCTTACAATGCCCATTAATTTATTGCCATGGAAAAGAAAGGTATAACTTTAAATTGTATCAAGTCAACCCTGCCACAGCTGTTCTTGATGGGTTCTTCAAGCTCTATAATATATTTACAGTAAATGACTTATGCTCTGACCGTCGACCAGTGATGCTTATCTTTGAGGGCTTAAACATCGATATGAATATTGGGATTCGATCCAAGCAGGACTGGAAACTCTTCAGGGATATCTCCGAGAAAATAGCATTCCATACAAGGGGGTTATAAACAACGATGTCATCAACATAAATATCAGTGCAATCACTCGTGTTATCAAGAATGCTACTACTTCTAGTACCTCCACTGCTGATCGAAAATGTCCAGAACACCTTGACCTCCGTCCTTACATCAGGCGTCTCAGTCTTGAAAGGAATTCCTATAGGAGGCTAAGGCAACGCAAGCGACTACCCTTCTTCAAGACTAAGTACAACAGACTCTCTCGCAAGCTCTACGGAACCAAATTGAAGTCCTTGTCAGTCCAGGACAACTCACTCTGGGGTACTATAAGGGCCTTAAAAGGAAACAGAACCATTAACTTGTCGCCACTGCTTACTTCAGATGGCGATGTCGTCACTAGTGATCGTGATAAGGCTCAACTGATCGCCGACTCCCTGGAAAAACAATTTAACACTCCTTGTGAAGAAAACCGCTCAAATACTCGACTTGTCAACAATGTGTGTAATTCCTAAGGGCTATCTCAGCGAGTTCCTACCCTCGAGGAAATTATTAGCATTAACGAAATCTCCGACGTCATATAAGCGTCTTAAAAACAGGAAAGCAGCAGGTATCGATTCTATCACAAACAATTCCCTGAAGAACTTGCCTCCTAATGTTAACTCTTTTATTACCAGAGTCATAAATGACTGCTGGAGCAACACCACCACAGAAGGCCTGCGCACAGAAACGTCATGCATTGTTACGTCACACTAAAGCGGCTATTGTTAATCGTATTTCTACCAATAATATGCTTTAACTTTGGCCGTTTGATGATGATGTAATAATGTATACAGTTTCTGTGCGCAGGTCTTGTGTCTAGGTGGTGTTGGCTGGAGACATGGATACTTCCCTGACAAGTGGAAGAAGTCCGTCATCATTAAGATACCAGGCCTCCTCTCGCTGTCAGCTACAGGCCCATAAGCTTATTACCTATGATGTCAAAAGTCCTTGAAGGCTTCATTCTAAGGAGGTTTAACGCTTTCTGTGTGGCCAAAACTCTTATTCACGAGCAGCAACTCTGTTTTCGCCCAGGTCACTCCTGCCAACTTCAGCTCTGGAGGCTTGTTGTTGACCTAAACACTCCTCTAAATTGCGCTAAGTACGCTGGTCTTATCTTTTTAGATGTCCGTAAAACTTTTGATCTCTTCTGGCATAACGGCCTGAGATACAAAATGATTACTTGTGGATTTCGTGACAATCTGATTGCTTCGATTAGTTCCTTTTTGTCGGAAAGGACTTTTCATGTCAATGCTGTCTGCTCCGTGTCTAACCCTTATGACATCAATGCTGGTGTCCCCCAAGGCTCTGTCCTGGGCCCTGCGTTATTCAACTTCTTCATTCAGGGTTTCCTAACTTTTACAAAGTGCAATTTATACCTGTTTGCTGACGATACATCCATATGACTAGTTCCCGCAATCCTGATTATTATATCTCAGGTACAAAATGCTTTACATCAGTGTGAGAAATGGTTTGCTAAATGGAGGTTAAACCTAAACGTTGATAAATATAAAGCCATGTTCATTACAAAAAAAGCTCAGAAAACCCCCGACGCCACTCTTCCTATCTGGTAAGGAGCTCGAGTGGGTAAAAAAAATATTAACACCTCGGATTAGTGATAGATGCCAAGCTAAATTGGGGCGAGCAAGAAGGCAAAGTTTATTCCGGATCATAACAGTGCTCTTGGAGTAGATAGCAAACTTTTGCTATATAAAATGGTACAAAATCTGTATGGTATGTCTGCCTGGGCTACAATCTGTAAATCCAGATGGATGGACCTCCAAACCTTCCAAAACGTCACCTTGAGGACCATTGTCTAAGTCAACAGCAGAATAGCAAATAATACTTCCATTGCTGCAGATTTTGGTATACCTACCATTGGAAACCACGTCCAAGAGTCGCTGAAAAAGCTGCTTCTGAAGATTAAGGACCATCCTAATCCATTGGTTGCAAATATTCCGGATCACAGGCTCACATTTAGAAGTTCCCTCAGGCAACGTAGGCCTCGTCACATCCTGGACGTCAACTTCGACGATATCCAAAAGGCCATCTTTCCAACCTACTGGATCACTCAGCTCTTCCGTGTCCTATCGTCAATCAACAATCAACTCTATCGTCCTCTTAGGTTTGGTTGGTTTGGTTTGTTTGGTATTAACGTCCTTTTCAACTGCCATGTTCATTTCAGGATGGCGTTATAGGGGCCGCAAATTTTGCCTCGCAAGGGTTCTTTAACTTGCACCCGGCAAACGACTACACGGGACCAACGGCTTTACTTTCCTTCCGAAGGAAGTGCGTGATCTCAGGATTTGCCCCCTGAAAAAATCCTCGTCGTCCTCGGCCGGGGTCGAACCCGCGTCCTCGAGCATCAGAGGCAATCACGTAACCCCTGAGCCACCGAGGCCGATCGTCGTCCTCTTAGGAAAGGACCCCTTTTTACCCTGTCGATGACTTCACCAGGTTCATCTGTCTTCTTTCCTAATTCAGTGTATTCCTTTGGCTGTTACTTGGACGAGTATGGCAGTGAAAGCATAGCTTCCGGACCGCTCGTTTTGTTTTTTCCCTGCGCTGTTCGATTGTCGATTGTCACGCCAGTTGTATCAATCGTCAATCAACAATCAAGTTTATCGTCCTGACAGGAAAGGACTTCATTTTATCCTCTGTATGACTTAACTAGGTTGCATCTGGTTTCTTGCTTAGTTCAGTGTATTTCCCCTGTTTACTTCCTGGAGCCTTGCTTCCGGACCGCTCGTTCCTTTTTCCCTGCTCTGTTCGATTGTCGATTGTCACGCCAGTTTTGTAGTGTTCATAGTATCTGAAGATGAGGTTATACTCGAAACGCGTCGAACCTACCATATTGCTATTCTGGACCCATTTTATTCTGATTTATACCCGGTGATTTCCAAAAAACTCAGATCTTCTTGGCAGGATTCTTGGCCTCTGAACCCTGCTAATAAATTATTTGAAATAAAGCCTGCCATCAACACCGTGGTCATTACCTTGTCTAGCAAACAGGCGAGAAGATGTCGTTCTTACTCGGCTTAGGATTGGTCATAGCCGTCTTACTCACCTCCATTTATTAAAAAAAGAACCAGCGCCATTGTGTTCTTGTGGAGCAATGCTGACTATTAAGCATATTCTAACCCAGTGCCCTTTACACACTAAGTTACGACGCTCATTAGGGCTGAATCATTCCTTAGATTTTTTGTTGGGGAACAACCCCATAATTTTTAAAAAAGTGTTTCTTTTTTTAAAAATTATTCATGTTTTTAAATTCATATAGTCATCCTTTTATTGCTTTTGCATTGTATATATTTGATCATTAAGTATAGGTTTCATTTAGTGCCATTTACACACTAATCATATTCATCAGTTTTTTTTAGGGGTCAACTCAGAAGAAAATAGATTTTAATCACCTATTTTATAGTCAGTTAGTGCCCTTTACACACTAATGACTTACACAGCCCTATGCTAATATTTCTTACTAGAAGAGGTACCCGGCGTTGCCCGGGATAATTACACTTGCACAAACTTTTCCTTTCATTGTTGGTCATGAGATATTGATTGTTGGTTCATGCAGTGTGTTTGTGAATTGCGTGTTGATACCATTGTTGCAAAAACTTTATCTTGCATTGTTGGTCATGCGATATTTCTCATTAATATGCCCTGCTATAACCATGAATATCGATTTTTTATCAATAATTATTATTTTTTCGAAATCTGATGTAGACAGTGACCTTCCTCATGCTTTGAAGGTCATGTATGCGAAATTTCATCAAGATCGGAATAAAACTGTAGATTTGTATAAAAAACGTACAGACCCACCCACAGACAGACCCACAAACATCCTTCTTTATATATATAGATAGATTACGGGCGAACCCTGGCGAAAAATATCTGTTTTTAAATTTATTAATGATTTTAAAATCTCATAGTCATAGTTTTTATTGTTTGTCCATCTTTGTCACTCAAGTTTTTATAATTTTTTTTTTCATCTGATTTTTTAAAACTTTTGGCCCCTTAAACTGTGGGTTTTTAAACTTTCTGTCGGGCGCAAAATGGCCATAGCAGCCGACGCCCTAAAATTCCAATCAACCAACCAACCAACCTATTCTGATTTATACAGCAATATTGAACAAGAAGCAACTATTAGATCTAAACTTCAGTTGAGATGAATTTTTTTTCAAAATTTTCGCATTATTATCGTCTGTAAATATAACTGACAATCAATAAAATTTGTAACTTATTATTTTTCATGTATATTTTGTTTTCAATTAAAATTTTATATACAGGGTGTATCAGGTTCGATGGTCATAAAGTACCTAGCGTGATCCTTTGCATGATTACAAACTTAAAGTTCCTTATCGAAAATGTCGAAAACTCAAAATTTAAATTGCGTCCTCACGTCATTTATGAACTTTCCGCACCAGCAGTTCATTAAATTCAAAGGGGGGATTACAATTAAATCGGCGGCAATTGTTGAGATTAAATGACGTTTTCGACAGGTTTTCAGCAAACTTCGCACCCTTAACATTTGAGTTTTGAACATTTTGCATAAGTTTGTAATCATGCAAAGGATCACGCTAGGCACTTTATAACCATCGAACCTTATACACCCTGTATAAACAATGTCAAGGTTGAGATTATTTTATGTTAACTAACAGATGAAGTTTTTGTTTGATTTACACCTCAACATAATAAACCTTTTCTTTAATAATAAACAAATAAAAGTTTACATTTATTAATAAACCTTAACGAATGAATAAATGTCTGGGCCAAAGACGGATGAAAAACACTCACCTGTCCTCACCCCAACCAATTAACAACTAGTATTATCTGCTAGCATTGGGCAGCGCCACCCTGTCAGGATCTAGAAACTTTAGTTTCATTTTCAGTTTCAATGAAATATATCGTATTTCACGGTCGGCCCTAGTGCGATTTATGCGGCATCTGGGCGAGATCTCTTTTCTTTAGCTTCTTGAAACAATGGAAAAAGGCAGAAGCTCGATGACCATTTATATTTATAGACCATATGTTCAAATTAAGTGTCTATTGTTATACGTAAATATCTTTTTTTTTTTTATTTTTTTATTTTTTACATAAAGTAATACAATAAAGTTCCTACCTTTGGAAATGCATCATCATAAAATTTCGTCTTCTCAGAAATAAAATCTTAATTTATTATCATCGAATTAAGCTTTTTTTTCAGGGAAAGGAGGGTGGTAAAATTCGGGAGTTATAGTGTATATGTGTATTTCTTTTTACTCTGTGCAAATCCATACAGGTTGTCATAAACACACGAAATTTTGTTCAACAATTCTTTGAAACCAAGAGAAAATTAATGTAAATATTAAAAATCCATACTCCAATCCCTTCCCTTTACACCCCCTTCCCTTCTTGTGAAAAACAACGTTTGCGGCTGATAGATGGCGCCATTTCGAAACCATGGCGAAACCACAGGTTTCGAAAGTGTGCTTAACTTTAATAACAAAAGATGATACTTTTGTTATGATATTTTTGGAAGATACTTTTCCACAAAAATTGTTTTAATATGATACAAACAATGTCCATATCGATGACTAAGTCACCTTCCTCAGCGTGAATACAATGCAGGGAGATAGTTTATTATTAAGAGATAGCGATCATTTCTCGATTACGATCAATAAGTGTCAGGGGCAGTCTTTAATTACTGCGGAATGGATTAGAGTTTCCCATGTTTCTCTCACAGGCAAATGTTTAAATTCCCAGAACGCCGGGTAACCAGCTTGTGTGAAATAAAAATAAACAATTTTTTTTTCTGATTCAAATCTGAATTGAAACTTTTACACTATATCCAAGGAAAAAAAAAAAATCGGCCTCGGTGGCTCAGCGGTTGCGTGATCGCCTCTGATGCCCGAGTACGCGGGTTCGATCCCGGCCGAGGACGACGAGGATTTTTCAGGGGGAAATCCTGAGATCACGCACTTCCTTCGGAAGGGAAGTAAAGCCGTTGGTCCCGTGTAGTCGTTTGCCGGCTGCACGTTAAAGAACACTTGCGAGGCAAAATTTGCGGCCCCTATAACGCCGTCCTGAAATGACCATGGCAGTTGAAAAGGACGTTAATACCAAACAAAACCACGAAAATAAACCCTTTCTGTCCCATTATACAACCTTCTTCAATTATTACAGTGCTGAATATTTGACTTTTTGTTTCTTACGTCTTTTATTTAGAAAAAAATAATCGAAATAAAAAATGAATTAGCAAATAATTTATTTCAGAGTAAAATATTTCAAAATTATAATAAACATCCGCAACAACAAGAAAATATACTTTGACAAGGACGTTTATCATATCACAATATAATATAGATATAGACATTATTAGAGTATTTAACAAGGCTTTAGAAAAACGGAGCATTTTGTCGATTTTTAGGATGTCCTCATCGAATTTTGTAGTATTGAGTTCACAAGCTTGAAATCATTTTAGATTTATAGAGGCAGAAAATTAGATAAAGCTGTCGAACTATCAGTTACGAAGTCTGCAAATTTGGAATAAATTGCAGTGTTATCCGTAGAACAACAAAAAAATTATATTACAATTTTAAGAAGTTTATTTTAACAAGAATTCAATAGATTAATTATTTTAATGTTAAAACTAATCCTATAAAATTTTAATATTTTGATATTCAATATCATAACAATAATATTTTGTATACAGTATTTCTAATAGTATCACAAAAACCAATGATATCTTAAAAAGATTAAGTTTTAATTTATTTAGAGAGAGAGAAGGCTACTTGAGACACGGGCGTTCCTTGCAATATTTTTACTTTAGGAAAGCGTTTATAACAACTTGATCAGTTTGCTTTTAAGAAACAAGTTGAATTTTGTTAGGTGAATTGCCTTTTTCATGAGGACTGCCCGTCATTTACAATTTGAGAACTGTTGAGGATATATACGAACAGTTTTTTGAATACAGTCTTCATTTTTATATAATTTATTACTTTTTAAAAATACGTTATGTGCATAAATATCATATATTTTTTATCTTTAAATATCTTTAATTATTACATAATTACATATTCGAAATCGCAACAATAGGAACCATTTTATGGCTATTCCCTTTTCTACTCCAGTCTTTCACCATTTTTATTCAGATATTTCACAATAAGGTAGAGGTTTAAATAAATCCTTTAGAGGTCTTTCGCGAATTTAACCAATAGAAGCAGCGCTTAAAATATGCACATTAAGTAAGAAACGATATAAAGAAAGAAATGACCTAAATACTAAAACTTTTATAAATTTACATGAATTTTTCAAAAAAAAATTCATTAACAGTAAAAAGCATTTGATATAATTTATTCATTTGTTCCTTAAAATTTATCCATTAAGGGGCTAAATTTTATTACAAGATGTAGAGTTCGTTGTATTATCGCTGCATTTTTGCAAACTGTAAATACAATGTAATTTAATTTTAAAGGCAGAGTAGTCAAGAGATTTACTGGTATAGGAGGAGTGTATATGAAATTCCGTTTTATAAAATGAGATTTACATCATTACTGAGAAGAAGGTTAGTCGTTGATGTTACATTTGAAGAATTTTATAGACCTAAGGCTTTATAGCTATATAAATGAAAAAAAATGCAAAACAATTTGTTCGTACAAATATTCAATAACATCTAGTAATGTAAACATTTTTGCCCAGAACAAATTGCAATTGATAGTGAAAAAATGTACAAATATATTTATAACAGAAATACGTATTTTAAAAAAGAATCAAGATATAAAGATAGAAAAGTTTTCTTTACTTAATGATTGTTGAGTAATTATCGTCGGAATCTTAAGTTACAAACTTAGACTTTTTCATACCACATTTCAATAAGAGAATATTTTATATATTAATTTGTCCACTTTAAAGAAATATAAATGCAGTGTTCTAGGGCTGATACAATTAAATTTATAAAAGCACAGACAGATTCATCAAAGACGAATTTTAAAATATTGAATTTCTATTTTTTTATTAATATAAGCCCTTTATAAGTTATTTTTTACTTTAATGAGATTCTCGGTATTTATTGTAATAATTCACAGTGATTTTATTGGATTCAACTTAAAATGATCCCCTAGATACAAGTGATTCTGCGCATTATCGATTCCACGTTTGAAGTGTTGCTTTAAGATCTATTAGAAAATAAACCCAGCTTTTAAATACTGTTTAAAGATTTATTCCATATTTATATGGCGAGAATATAAATGTACCATATGTTTAATCATATGTTTTTTCATTCTGGATGAATGATAGTAAAGTGCGAGCAATTATTAAATGTACCATTATGTTATTATTCGGCGGACGGATGGAATTCTCCATGCGTATTTAATTTAATTTAAAGCATAATGAATTTATTTAACAATAAGAAAAAGTAACAATTTATGCATTAAAGGAATACGATAGCATCTATGCACTTTCTTCTTTTTGTTCAGAAGAAGAAAGTGCATCTGGATCGAAGCCCACTAAACATTCTGGAAGAGCCGCCTTTCCACAGGCAACTGAATCATAAAGAGCAATAGTTTTTTTCGCTGGATAACCAGTAGATAAAAACAATTTATTATCGCTAGTTACACCTGCATTTACATCAGTAGGCAAGTTGCTATCTTCACGTTGTTGAAATTGGGCTCTTACTAAGTGGGCCCATCCTTTGTCTTTTATGTGGACCATGGCTGGTCCAAACGATGCTTCGTAGTTATGAAAACCGTGGTAGGATTTACATCGTTCAACCGAAGAATACATTTCCGAAAACAATCTTTGCATATCGGTGGCTTTGAAAGTTGCTAAAAAGATCCATTCTTGCGTGTCATTTTTGTAAAAGAAGGCCGAATAAAATACAGAATTTTCAACATCGCTGTGTTTTGCTGTCAACACGAAGCGGTAGGCTGTGTTAGGTTTCCACTGCGTGTAATAGGAACAACTGGCCCTCGTTTGGTTGCTATGAAACTCTACCCTCATTCCGAATCCATGTTTGATATCTTTGATGATATAGCGTTTTGGAACTTCCTCAATGCCACTGGTATCCAAACCTGGATTTTCAATTTCAAATACTACTCTATTTTCAAGAAAGCCTATGTAACCTCTATAAAACCCGCACGCGATAAATAGCGCGTCGGTGTTGCGATCCGCGATACAAATCTCATTATAGAACATGGTAATATTGGCACTTTTAGAATGCCATACCAAGTAAACGTCACTGGCTGAAAGTGGTTCACTAGCACTCCAGCTGTGATTCTTCATATTTTCAATAGCAGGTCCCTTTAATTCCACAAAATGAAGGCGCCCGACTGCGCCTTCTTCTTCCTCTTTAGCTCTTACACGAATAACGGAGAATCCAGGATTGTTGACGGAGAGAGCACCGACGAAGAGTTTGGTGCATTGCTGGTATACCATTTCACTATTAACTGCTAACGTTAAGGTCATGCCGTTAATTTCCACTTCAATTACGGCATCACCGTGGTTTTCCTTGTTCGATATACCAACGTAAATGTGAAACACTCCTTTAGAATGAAAGGTGACGTCCCACATTACATCTTGAGGGTTGTTTCCCCAGTTTTCGATGAATCGTTTCCCCACCGTAATATTAGGAGGAGGTTGAATGGAAATCGCACGAAGAATCTCGAACGGAGAGTTTTCTTTTACTTCGTATTCGGCGTTAAGTTTAGAAACTTGTTTGCCCATTTTTGAAAGTTTCTAAAATAAGAATAAATGAAAGAAAAAAAATTATCAGCAAATACTATTTAATATAGATTGCGTAAATATATCAAGAAAATAGTTGATTCTATTACTCCAAGTTTTACTTAAAACACTAATTTATCAAGTACTACAAAAACCATTACATATCTCAAAGGGGTCGTCCATATATTACGTAATGCTTGAGGGGGGAAAGGAGGTTCAGGCCAAGCGTTACGTAACGCTTCTTTTGAGATATACATGTACATATTTCAGATTAAATATGTGGGATGGTTACGGTATGTTCATCAAACATAGAACCATTAGGCTATACGGAAATTGTTTTATAAAGTCTCAGAATTAAACAAACTAATTCCATACACGGGGTTTTAAATACACAGATTGCGTATTTCGCACAAGGATGACAAATAAAGAACATCGCATTTTTCTTGTCTGAAGAAAGTTTAGGCAATAACCGTGACTCCTCCTTGAAAATGGTACAGCCATGCAAATTAGTATAAAACATGTAAAAATTACTCAAATTATATGTGGAAATAAATGAAAGTAACAATATTTGTTGTTAAACTAATTCATAATCATGCCAGCTAACAAGAAATTCATTACTGATGAAGTGGCGAAGATCTGGATGCTAAAAGCAAAGGGGCATTCAGTTAAAGAGATTGCTTCAATTATACAGCGTTCTGTATTTGGAATTTAAAATATTCTAGCAAGAGGTGAATATCATGAAGCACAACCACGCTGGACGACCCAGAGCAATCTCATCCCGTGATGATAGATGAATCGTCCGACTGGCGTCCAAAAACAATTTGTCTGTTAGGCATATTTCTCAACAGAAAAACCTAGCATCAAAAGACACAATCCCATGAATCTTTCAGTTCTCTTCTCAGATGAGAAAAAGTGGAATTTAGTTGGCCCAGACGGATGGGCCACTATTGGCATGACCTGAGACGGTGTTTTTTCAGCAGGCAGAATGGAGGAGGTTCTGTGATGTTGAGGGGAGCGTTTGGATTCAATGGAAAATCATTGTTGGAATTTGTTTGTAGTCGACAGAAGGCTGAAAATTATCAAACAACTTGCACTGATAATTTATTACCATTTGGTGAGATGATTGGTGGCCCAATGTGGATTTTGCAGCAGGACAATGCAACAATCCATAGCGCAAAGTCCACAAAACGATGGTTCCAGCAGTAAGGGATTCGTGACATGAAGTGCCCTGCAAGAAGCCCAGACATGAATCCGATTGTAAATTTCTGGGGGATTATGTCTAAGCAAATTTATGCTGGTGCAAAGCAATACTTATCTGTGGACGCGTTTTCTGATTGTTGGTACAATATGAACCCAGAAGTGCTGCAAAATTTGGTTGTTACTATGAGTAATCGTGTCTTCCAAGTAAATTAAACCAATGGAAACATAATTTCTCGTTAATGTTGTGATAAAAGTCCAAATACGTCACTTTGCCTATATTTTTTGTTTGTGATTTTTGTACGAAATACGCAAGAATTATAAGTATTAAAAACTCCGTGTACGGAATTAGTTTGTTTCATTCTTAAGTATTATAAGCGTGAAATTGTGTTTTGCCTTGAATAATAAGCGTGTTTGCCATGAAAGAAATGAATTTGACTAAAATTTTGCGACGCACGGTATTTAACCCTCTGCAGTCTAGAGTCCCCCTAAGTTATTTTTCAAACTTTTATTTAATTATAGAATTGATGTTAGCATGACCCACAATGTCTATGTAATTGTTTTATAATTATTAATGGTGAAACGCTTTATCCGAAATTCTAAAAAGAGATATATAAAATAAAAACTTTTAAAGCACACACACTTTCACCTTAAAAAGTGCAGTAAAAAGTAAAGAATGTAATTAAAAGAAAACGTAAAAGTGTCGTGCGCGTTTATTTTATTATGTAGTATTTTATTTTTATAATTTAATATTAAGCGCGCCACCCTTTTACCTTTCTTTTTAAAATTATATTCTTTACTTTTTACTGGACCTATTAAGATGAAAATGTAGAAGTTTTTATTTTATATTTTTTATTTTATTCTTTTTACTCTTTATTTAAAAAAAAAAAGCTTTTATATGATAATTATAAAACCAAAAAAACCTTGGAAATCTACCCAGTCGGCTATATCTGTATCCAACACCACCTCTACCAACATCACCTAGACTGAAGGCCTGAGCACAGAAACGTCATCCACTGTTACATCACACAAAAGCGGCTATTGTTAATCGTATTTCTGCCAATAATAAGCCCTAAATTTGGCCGTTTTATTATGATGTAACAATGTATGACATTTCTGTGCGCAGGTCTTCTGTCTAGGTGGTGTTGCCTCTATTCAAAGCCTATGCGCGAGAACGTCATACACTGTTACATCACCTACGATAGGGTATTGTTAATCGTATTTCTACCAATAATAAGCCCGAAATTTTCCCTACCGTAGGTGATGTAACAATGTATGATTTTTCCGTGATCAGGCTTTCTCTCGAGGCTAACAAGAAAAACTGGCTCCGGCCAACACCTCCTAGAGAGAAGGCCTGCGGACCAAAGGTGTATGCATTGTTACATCACCATCAAGCGGCCAAATTTAGGGCTTATTATTGGTAGAAATACGATAACAATAGCCGCTTGATGATGATGTAATAATGTATACACCTTTTGTCCGCATGCCTTCTCTATAGGAGGTGTTGCTCCGGCACTGAAAAGTCACCTGACCAAGTTAAGTCTATTAACAATGTAATTTTCATTGTTTCTATCTTATATTTTAACAATCAGTGTTTTTTTGTTGTTGGAAACAATGAAGGTTGGATTGTTGCTAGACCTATTTTGATGAGGTGACTTTTCAGTGCCGGAGCCTGTATTTCTCGTTAGCCTCGGCTTTCTCTCAAGTACAGGCAGTCGTTACGTCATGATAGCACTGTATACATATTAAAATTAAATATTAAATTATTTATGAATAAATGAAATACTGGTGAAACTAATGATTGAAACAAGCATTCTTATCGATTAGATGTCGTTGGGAAAAGTTGCAAAGCTGTAGGTAGCCAGGAAATGGGGAAAATATTGATTAAAAAATTTGCTCATAAATATACAAGTAAGTGAAGTTAAATAAAAAAAAGTAAAAGTGTGGTAGCGAGTTTATTTTATTATGTAGTATTTTTTTAAAATTTAATATTCAACTTGCCACCACACATTCATCTTGTTCGTTAAATTTTACTTTTTACTCTTTACTGCACTTTTTCAGGTGAGTGTGTGCTTTAAAAACAGACAGACAGAAACTTTACTTTCATTTTCAGTTTCAATGAAAAACCTCTATTTCAGGTCACGGTCGGCCCTGGTGCGATCTATGCGGCACTTGGCGCGATCTGTTTTCCTTAGCTTCTCGAAACAATGGAAAATGGCCGAAGCTCGATGACCATGAATATCTACAGACCATGCTATATAGCATTGATGATCAAATTAATAACGATAACAATAAACAACAATACATGCAGTCAATACGTCATGATTGCACATTATCCTTATATTATTTTGTGCGTCCGTTGCTAAGGGTAAATCAATTGCCAAGCAATAAAAAATAGCGTTTGCGACAATACATGGACGGCTTTTGTGAAATCACGGTCTATAGATATAAAGGATCATTGAGCTCCACTGAAAATTGAAGCTAAAGTTCCTAGCTCCCGATATGACGGGGAAGTCCACTAAAAAATGATGCTGAATATACTGGTCGGCCCAACTGCACCTGCAGCGCCGCCCTATCGTCTGCTCGAAACTTTACTTTCATTTTCAGTTTCAATGAAAGACCTCTATCCTAGGTTGGCCCTTATGCGATCTGTTTTCCTTAGCTTCTCGAAACAACGAAAAATGGCGGAAGCTCCAAGCCATAACCTTTCGTGGATGAAGAGGTGACTTATGGATCTCATGAGGGTGCTGCGAACCACAAAAACGAACGTTGTGTTTATTAACGTCACCTGACAGATGGAAGAAGGCCTCATCTGACACCCACAGGTTGTCCACAATGTCCTGATTGGCTTCGATTTCTGCTCCAAACCCAATCGCAAATTGTTGTCGTTTCTGTCTTCCAGTGTCTGTAAACTCCTGATAAACATGGATCTTATACGGGAACAGGTGTAAAACCTTTCTCAAAATTCGCCACCTCGTGGTATACGATAGCCCTTCTTCAATGGATAGGCGGCGAACAGATTTTTTGGTAGGGGATTCGACCAACCTTGTGCGAACATTTTCGACAACTTCGGCCGTTCGAACACGAGCTTCGCTCCCGCCTTTTTTCTTGCCTTTAACACATCCAGTGGCACGAAATTGCTTGACAAAATCCATGATTGCTTTCCTGCCTGATGCGTCTCGACACTTATACTCCTTCCGGAACTTTCTTTGCACGGTTACAGGTGATTTTGTCTCGAAATACCATTCGACAACCTTGCATTTCTGCTCTGTTGATAAAGCGGGCGCCATTTTTCAACAATACGATTTTTATGCAGCGCCGTTGCAACAATACAAACTCCAACTAATTAGAAATTCGATATGGCGCTCATATTCTTTCAATTGTTTATCCCTAATGCACGTCATTCGAGTGAAATGGTCAGAAATTGACTGAATCACCCGGTACTCTAGAAGAAAGCATACCTGCACGCTTTGATCACATATACTTTAGAATCAATTTTTGCCCAGTAGTTTTAGAAATTTGATTTTAATAAAAATTACTAACTCTCATTCCGTCACCTTCTCTCTCTGTCTGTCTCTCTCTCTGTCAAGTAAACCCACTGATCATATTACAGAATTATGACCACCCGCTTAGTAATGAAAGTAGCCACCCTTCGCCACTATAACTGCTGCTAGGCGTCGTGGCATGGACGCAAGAAGTGCGCGATGTGTGTCCGATGGTATGGCAGTCCATTCCCCTTGAAGCGCTGTCCACAGAATTCGAATAATTGAATAATGAACTCAATGAGTTCGAAATGCGTATATGCTTAATAAAATTCTTTTGTGGACAAGAGGTTGTTGTCAGTTGGTCACAGAACCTCGAGTCATAGGTGGATGGTCCAGCTGCCGTACATGGCGATCACGGTGCTCCCACAGATGTTCGATTGGACTGATGTTCGGCGAAATAGCGGGCCAAGGGAGCAGAAGAGTGTTCCTCGAACAAATCTAGAAGGAGACGTGCCTTGTGGCAGGGTGCATTGTCCTGCTGGAACACACCATCACATTGAGGGAACATCGTTAGCATGTACGGGTACACCAAGTCCGCTACGATTGACAGATAGCCACAGGCATTCAAATTGCCCTCTAGACGAATCAGTGGATCTAACTGCTCCCAACAGAAGATCCCCCACACTGCACACTATCCCCACCAGCCTGTTTCCGGCCCACAATAGCCTCCTGCGGCCTCTTTTCATGGCGTTCACGACGCACTTGCCATCGCCCGTCAATCTTATAGAGCAAAAGCCTTGACTCGTCGGAGGCCAATGGCGGTGCTCACGTGCAAAGTCTAGGCGTCGTTGACGATGACCCCTGGGCAACATGAGTGCAGCAACCATGCGTCGACTGTTCAGGCCCATCCGTAGGAGGGTGCGTTCATCGGTAATGTCGGATACACGTCTGTCGGCACCACTGTTGAATCTGGTGGTCAGTTGATGGACTGTGGCTCTTCTGTCACCTTTTACGAGTCGTCGTAGGCGCCGCTCACCCCGTTGGTCAATGACTCGTGACCCTTTATAGTGATGGCTTTGGGACGCGATTTCTGTCCCTGCTGTCCACTTTTTGTACACCTTCACTACAGCGGACCGTGCACAAATCGCGCCGTTTCGGAGATGGTGCCACCCTTTCTGCGATAGCCTATATCATCCTTTTTTGGATGTCCGTTAAATCCGGACGTTTACCCATCTTGTGGCTCGTGCACCTGCCATTTGATGCACCAGCTTTAAATGTTTCTCAGCCTGTTATGCAAATTTTGCAATGTGTTATCGTGGTTGGGGCGAACCATGCGTGTGCCTTGAAGGGGTGTTGGTCATAATTCATTGATATGTTAAGTGTATAAGGATCTCAACGCTCTATGAGATCTGAAAAATTCTCTGCTTACCGGGAAGTCCTTAGAGATGTGTGTTTCGATTCTATCTGTATCTTTTTAATGGTGTCACAACGATGCTCTTCGATCGAATTTTTAACTTAGGAAAAAAGAAATAATCCGAAAAAACAAGTTCAGAGGTTTTACGTATACCGAGCAAATTGTGGCTTGGAGCACTGTCATCGTGGCGATTCCATTTCCGTTTCATGTTCATCCATTTCTCTGGCTATTTCTGCAGAATGTTCTCCTTCCGGACATTTCAAAAATCCTTTGATTATTTTTTGCACTTTAAAATCCGCCATTTCAGTTTGAAAAAACTCGTTATAAGGACGCTTGTAACTTTCAGAAATTACTGTTTACATTATTTAGTGGCACAATCTCATAATAGAACCTAAATCCTAAGACTATTAAGAATACATGTACATTCTGCAAACGTATACTTCCTCAGAGCTAGCCCTGAATTCAGAGAACTTAGCCCATAATCTATGGAATGAAGTTTTTCGCAAGTATTCTCCTCATTGATGAGTCATCAAGTGATGCTTCGCTTGCTTGCATTCGAGAAATAATTTTGTACACGATTTACTTTTCGCGTAGAAGGCGTTTCAGTGACGATTCAGTTAATCTATACATATAATAAAAATGTAGAACCGTCGTGTCTGTACA
Source organism: Rhysida immarginata (assembly GCA_023313115.1). Classification (NCBI taxonomy): domain Eukaryota; kingdom Metazoa; phylum Arthropoda; class Chilopoda; order Scolopendromorpha; family Scolopendridae; genus Rhysida; species Rhysida immarginata. The sequence goes on along the minus strand of JAHWFO010117657.1, from coordinate 2,376,832 downwards.
TTGAAAATATTTACCTAAATCCGACTACGGGTGATGTAGGGAGTGTAGCAGAATAAAATAAGACCATTTTTAAAAATTTTGTCTGTCTGTTTATCTGTTTGAACACGTTAATCTCCAAAACTACTTGACGAATTGTCACGTGTCAATGTGAACAGAAAAGGAATCGATAGTTGATGGAAAAATGAATAAATTTTATTGGAAAGAAATAAAGAGGAAATAACTAAAATTAACGCAATGGAAAAATCTTAATTGAAAATCAGTTCTTCCTCATGATGCACAAACTTTTACAAGACGAGGGTATCGTCTCCGACGATGTCTCTGAATGGTGCTCTAACACTCGTTTTCAAATAAAAATAAAATGAAGTAGACACAGTTCAGAAGCACAGAGAAGAAGACGCTGACTAACTTGAATAGTCTATCAGGTGGCACGCTAAGCTTCTCGTTTATCGCTCTCTGCTCAGGAGTACAATTATTAAACGGGGGAGAAGAGAAGCAAATTCACCGACGGGACTGCTTCCACTCTTGCACTATGGGTGAAACGCAGTAAAGAAAATGAGTGCCAATAACACAAGATAGGGATAGCAGTTCAAGGACTGAATATCGAGCAGTTTAAATAAAATAGTCACTGTTAAGTCTCCGGTACTGTTCTGTTCGTGAAATAAGGATAAGTTCAGACACAATATAAAGAATGCTCACTTAGGCGACGGGGACGAGTAGATTCGAACAGAAACGTTGATCTCTCGGATTGTCGACCAATAGTATTTTTCCCCTATCGTCGTCTCGAAGAAGCGAACGTGAAAACGTCTTCGAGCGACGATGTTTGACACGTGACACGAATTTTCATGGAGTTCTCACAGGTAACTTGAGCGTTGCTCGGGACAACATATAGCTTTTATTTCATCAATATCGGCTAACAAAAAAAAACAACAACTTAATTTAAACTTTTAGGAGTGTACTCAGCCACAGCCTAAAAAGACAAGGAAAGCCTGCATAATAGTTCGCTGCTCTATTATTGTAATAATGCGAAATTTTGAACAATAATCTTCTCGCTTTGACACCTGTTAACGCTGATAGTGATCACTCAACTTTGCTGTGGATAGTTGTTTACTATCTTATGCGGATTCCAAAAAGATATTTTGCCACATTTTCATATTTTATTGGAGTGTTTATTGACCGCCGGTTTACAGAAAAAAATTTTCGACCTACGACAAATAAACTTTACTTGATACAGTCGAACTTCCTTATAACGATATCATTGGCCACTCTACAAAACATTTGTTATACGGAAAATTTGTTATAAAGAAATATGGTTAATACTCAAGATTTACATGTTTATCTAGGTTGGGACCAAAGTAAAAATTCGTTATAGGGGAAAAAGTCGTTATATGATTATACATTATAGAGAGGTTCGACTGTATTACAAATAAACATCAAAACTAATTTCTAATAAAGTAAAACTAGCTAGCGCACCTCTGATCTCATTTAACTAAACAGTGATCAGATAGCTCTGCTTCAAAACATGCTGCATCAAGTGAATCCATGTATTCATAGTTTTAAAGCTGCACTAGAGTCTTTTCCGGAAAGGCAAAATAAGAATTATAAATTTCTCATTAGTGCAGATAAATGACCCGCTGCTGGACATCGCGGCAGGTACAATGTCCCTGTCACAAATGAAGTTTGCAGCTTTTCTGGTTGATCAGGAATGCCAGCGTCGTGATGTAGTATAGCGCACTCTAAACGATCGTCTTCAATGCATTTATGAGACTCTTCGGTCTCACGACGCCCTACAATATCCGTTAACTTTTTGCCGTGGAGAAGATGGGTATAATTTTGGATTGTATCAAGTCAATCCTACCACAAAACGAAACATAAACATAAAATATGGTCACAACAATTTCATGCTTACCCGCTGTAAACAAGACGAAATCGTTTTGTTTACTTGCAAAGATTTCGTGGACTGTTTAGCCAGTTTATCGTCGATATGTACGCCAAATATCGAGCCCGAGCCCTTAGTGTACATACGTTCTGTCACCTCATTTCCGAGGGGGGAAAAAGAAATCGAATGAGGTGACAATGGAAGAGAAGGTGAGAAGAGACCGAAATATAGAGAAGAAAAAGCCGGACCCCGCGGACAGCAATGGAAGTGGTCGGAAGGAGAGCGAGCGCCGGGAGCTCCGATTGGTGGAAAAGAAAAAAATCAGGAGGATGAAAATGCGGAGTTTTTGACTCGGGACAGAGGCAAGAAAGCGAGAAACGAGATAGGTACGAAGGAAGGGGGATCTCCTCGAAGGGCCAAGCAACCTACGTGAATGCAAGAGCGAGGAAGAGTTGAAGTGGAGCGGAATTCGGGTAGGATTAATCGGGATGGCAGCAGCCGGCCGCCAGGGAGAAATGTAGCGGGAACGAAACGAAAATCGTCTTGGAGAAACCAAAACAGTTGGCGAAGTGCAGAGACGAGTTCGCCGGAACAAGAGAAGGTTCCGGGACTCAACGAGCACGCCCCGACGAAGGGCTATCAAAAATTTATAAGTAAGGTGAACGTTTCCTATATTAAGCCGCCCCCTCTAAGTGCAAAGAATAACCGAGTAGAGCCGTGTAATGCTTACCATAATAAGCAACGGACAGCTATTGCAAAGAACCCCACTTATGTAAGAGACACAAATATGCGAAAGATAAGCGATGCAAAAGTTGACGTCGGTCTTGCAATTAGTGGTATCCTCACTCAAAATGAGCTCCTCTCATATTCAGTTGTCCCCTCGTGCGTACTGGACGAGGAAGCTATAAATAATAACAGTGCGCTAAGTAAATTTGAAACGAACTTAAATAGAACTGTGAATGAGCGCGTGGTAGCCGAATCTTCGATTAAGGAATGCTTAAACGACATCTCTCCATCCAGCGCCAGTAGTGAAGTTAATTCTTCCAGAATAGCAGTATTCAGCCAATCCAGCCAAGCAGTGAATTTGTCAGAAATTAAATCTTCGCTCTCGTGGGAGAGTGAGGATTTATTTTCTGGTGGATTTGTGCCTACCCGGTTGGCCAAAGCGGGTAGGTGTCGGGAGTTCGCTTCCGACCAGCGAAAGCTGTGGGCCAAGTTCATGTTGCCTCGTTAGAGGTGTTTTCAAGTTTTTACGTTGGGTGTAGCATAATGCCACCTGTAAGATCTTTTTAGATCTTAATTCCGTGGCGGCAATACCATCTGCCTCTCCACTTCAAAAGGGGAGAGAGAGGATTTTTTCTGGTAGATTTGTGCCTACCCGGGTGGCCAAAGCGGATAGGTGTCGGGAGTTAGCTTCCGACCAGCGAAAGCTGTGGGCCAAGTTCATGTTGCCTCGTTTGAGGTGTTTTCAAGTTTTTACGTTCGGTGTAGCATAATGCCACCTGTAAGATCTTTTTAGATCTTAATTCCGTGGAGGCAATACCATCTGCCTCTCCACTTCAAAAGTGGGAGAGAGAGGATTTATTTTCTGGTGGGTTTGTGCCTACCCGGATGGCCAAAGCAGGTCGGTGTCTGGAGTTAGATTGGCGCTGTGCGGCAGGGTTGGCACTCAAAGGAACATGGTTGTGCGCATGCGTTTCTTTTGGGTGCAACTAAAACCTGATAGCATGCAGGCCAGCCTACACACTACCGTGAAGATTTATAACGAAATCTCAGTGTTTTCTCTCAATGAAATGAATTAATATTATTATTATTTTTTATATTATTTTTAGTTTTTTATTTAATGCTAATGAAATGAATAAATTTTTCTATTTAGTTTTTTTTAAATTTATTTTTTAATTTTCATTTAAGATATCTATGTGTTCGTTTCCCCAACTGAATTTTTTTTTCTTACCTACCTACTTAAACTGTAATTTAACGTTTGTTTATATCATTTTGTTGATTTTTTTGAGATATTAAATACATAATTAAAATAAAATTTTCGGTTTATTAATATTTATAATGCCTATCCGCATTAGATCGGAGTTCGTCAGTTCATTATTTTTAATTTTCAATTATTCTCAATATTTGAACACGCAAACTTATTGGAGTAATAATATCCTACAGTAAATCCTAGCGGGTGGACAGGACCGTACCCAGGGGGGGGGGGGATTTTTTTAATTTTTCCCCCCAGAAATTTGCCACAATGTCAACTAAATCTGTTTCATGGGGGACCCCCCCCCCACGAAAAGGATTGGGGCAGTTCCCCTCAGTCCTCAGCCCCCTCCCGAAAAAAAATTCTTTATATTATTTTTTAAAAGATGTATTTCAGGTATATAAATGTATATACAGTATAAGTTTTCGCTGATGTCTCCGCTGAGAGAGGAGCGGACTTTCTGTTGGATTTGTGCCTACCCGGGTGGCCAAAGCGGGTAGGCGTCCGGAGTTAGCTTCCGACCAGCGAAAGCTGTGGGCCAAGTTCGTGTTGCCTCGTTTGAGGTGTTTTCAGTGTTTTTTACGTTGGGTGTAGCATAATGCCACCTGAAGATCTTTTTAGATCTTAACTCCGTGGAAGCAATACCATCTGCCTCTCCACTTCAAAAGTGGGAGAGAGAAGGGCAAATTCGCAACAGTAGCTTGCCTTTAACGTTAGGCGGTGTCGACAGAGCCTAGTCAGCCTGCCGCGCTCGGTGGGCAGCGTTGCGTCCTTTGTTTCCACCTACAAGAAGCTTTACCTTCCCAGGTTTTCGTGTTCTATTACAACGGTCGCCACCAGCAGTAGTCCCACATACTCTCTTTTCTGTCGGAGTTGGGTCGTACCTCAGCCAGATAACATCGGTCCAATAATAGACGACAGCGTACTTATCTCAGAGGTCCAAGATCTATCAACCATCGAATTGGGACCGCCGAATTGAAATTACCGAAGCTGAATTTATGTATTACTGTATTTTATAAGCAATTTGTTTATTCATATTCAATCAATTGATAATTGAGATTTCATTTAAGAATTGTGCTTAATGAAAATGTAAAAATTTGTTCTATGTCGACTTCAATTCAAGAATTCTGAGATTAAAACAGATTCTTTGAAAATAATTTTGTCTACCGCCCCTTTCCTCTCCTGTACAACAAACATTACTGTCACATATTAATCGAGATAATAACTTAGAGTACGCAGTGGAAGGTAAAACATGTGACAGTGTACGGAAATTTTAACTGTGAATAAAATAAAATTTATTCAATGTATAATTCACTGTTGAAAATATAAGAATAAACAATCATAATACAAGATGCCACCGGCATCAACAGTCAAACAAATATAAACCTTCAATGAACCTTACTCCAACTAGTAGGGTAGAATAAGAACCAAGTGCGACATTTGCAATAACAAGGTAATGAGGCAAATTCAAAATACTTCTAATTAGATAAAAGCTTATTCTAATAAACTCAGAAATTAATCGGCTAATGACTAGACCGGAAATAAAAATAACGCTTACAATAAATATAAAAGGTTATATCGTAACAAAATATCGCTATGGCTACAATTAATGAAGCAAACATTCGCCGTTACACTCCAGCAAATGATAAATCTTAAACCAATAAACAAAGCCCAACTATAGCCTAAAATATTGATTAAACCAATTACAAGATCGGGAAATAAAATTTCTATTCCCGATAATTACACAAGGCAGTAGATTGCTCTCTTTATGTAAGTAAGAAGACACGTTACTTGTATCAAAAATACAATACACAATTAATGATGTCACAGCTAGAAAGAATGAGTCCAGCTGGGAATAAATGCCCACTCCAATAAGTCATTTATGAGGTAAAGTCAATTAGTCCAAGGTACGGGACATTTAAACAAGCCTAACAAAAATGTAACATTTAATATTCCTGTCAAGACAAAAAACGTTCGTATTCGGTATGACAGACTACTTCACTCAGGGCTTGATAGCTCGCCAGCTAAAATAAACAAACACTCTAAAATTAACATGTAAATAGTCCAATAATTTTATGACTATACACAACGCTAATCTATACATAAAAATAGGGGACTGCGGGTACGTAGAAACACACACGCACAGTGCACGCTAGACGACACACTTCACTTGTTCAAATATTCTCTTTCTTTTCCAAGAGAAACACACACAAATTTTGTTACACGTTGAGAGAGACGGATAACACCAGCACTTTCGTGAAAAATTGACGGCACTTAATCTATCTAGGCTAAAACAAAACCCACGTCGTGTCGCAGGAAAGCTAAGAGACCAAACGGCCAGAGGCCTCTCACACTAGACACATAAATCACTTCCTTGCACTCCAATTCCCAAAAAGCCACCTTTATTAGGCGTGAGTTAACCCCTTCGAGAAAACGAGCACTTACTAGGTTCGCACAGTGGTCCAGCACGTTGCGATGCCAGGTCTCCGGGAGTTTCGTTGAAACACGAGCTAATGGCGGAACTCGCAAACGACGTTCTGCCTTCTCCGTCGAGAGATGCGCCGCCAACGAGGCTTCTCCGCACAGCCGAGCTGAATTCTCCGACGTCGCACGGGAACTCGTCTCGCTCGATGCCGTCGCCGTGATTCTCGTACTCGTATCCGAGCTTTCCTTAACCATTAGGCATTTCCGTTTGACCCTGCTGTTGTCTCCTGATTGGCCCCTGCGTGAAGACGTTTTGCTCTACGATTATGACGAGTGTGACGTCGCTCCACTTTCCTTCCCGAATTGTAAATAACTCGAGAGTGAAAGTGAGCGTTTGTGACATCGAAATTCAAGATCGTATTTGAATTCCGTGACAATTACTCTGCTCATAGGTTTGGTTGTGAGACGCACCAATCTGAGACGGTTACGCGCTGAAGATTATGTGCACTTGCGGAACGCTATGCAACAGGATGACAGCCGGGAAAACTTAGCCCGATTAGTGACCCTTCCGTCCAGTTTTAAAGGCGGCCCACGCTATATGCACGAGCGTACGCAAGACGCTTTCTGTTATGTCCGAAAATACGGAAGCCTTGGTCTTTTTATTACATTCACAACAAATCCAAATTGGAAGGAAATCAGTCAAGAAGTTTTTGCAGGACAAGCGTCGTATGATGGACTTGATATAATAGCCAGAGTTTTCCACTTGATATTGAAGTTGTTGATCAACCTGATCACGAAAAAAGCGTTTTGGGGCCTGCCTCACGCACATATCCTCCTGTGGCGAGAAGAAATATGTCCCAAGATGTCGATAAGCTGATAAGTGCTGAATTCCGGACCGTAACACAGATCCAACACTGACATCGTAAAGAAACACTTTGTTCACGTCCTTGCGGAGCATCAAGCAGAAACTCGTCTTGCATGCAGGACGGCCGGTTTTCTGAAAAATATCCAAGAGCACTGGTAGAGCAAACGATAAGGGGAGAAGATTGATACCCGTCCTATCGTCGACGCTCATCTGAGCAAGATGGATTTGTAGCAACAATATGATGACGTGGCCAAGAAATTGTTTTGGACAATGGATGGGTCGTATGCTATTCGCCGATATTATCTAAAACACTTCAAGCTCACATTAACGTTGAAATGTGCAAAGGCGTTGAATCTATCAAATATATTTGCATGCACGTGAACAAGGACAGTGACCAAGCGACATTTGCGTTGAAAAATGAAAACGACGAAGTCACAAGGTTTCAATTGGGCCGATACATAAGCTCTTCAGATGCAATATGGCGCATTTTTAGCTTCCGTATTCACGAAAGGTGAAATAACCTCATACTATACTTACGATAAGCAGCGAGGTGTCTTCAATCGTAAAATGCGTGGCAGAGCTGTAGATGGCGATCCCGGCATATTTAAAGAACACGTTATTGGAAGAGTGTACACGGTTCATCCAAAGAATGCCGAATGTTTCTACTTGCGCTTGCTTTTACATACAGTGCGGGACCCACTTCTTTTCCCGATCTACGAACGTTTAACGAGAGTCTAATATCCCACTTATTGTGATACTTGCCGAGAGCGATACTTACTTGATGATAACAAGCACTGGGATGACGCTCTGGCTGAATTATGCGTTAGTGCCCGTCCACATAGGCGTGCGTCATTTGTTTGCCGTTTTGCTGATATTTTGTGTCCTTTCTGATGGTGCATTGTTGTGGCAAAAATTTCAAGATAAACTGGCAGAAAACGTTTACAGGAATACCGGACAAAATATTGAAGGCTAACTGGACGATAGATTGCGAAATAGTGCTCTTAATGAATGTTTGGTGGCTATTCAAAATTTGGTCACGTCTACAGGATGAAATCCTCTTCCCCAGTAGAACTTGCCAGCGCCATTAGTAAAAGGTGAACGCATCAACAGAGAGTACGCAGCGTTAATAAGTTATAATTCAGCAGAACTTGCGGAAAATTTGAAAAACGGCGTCCAAAATCTAACGGAAGAACAGCGCACAGTATTCGAACGCATTTGCCAGAGTGTCAACCATAATATGGGAGAATTTATGTTTCTGGCAGAGGATAGACATTCGTGACTAAAATCGCTTTGGCATAATTGCGAGCCCAAGGAAAAATTGCTCTTGCTGTTGCTTCGTCAGGAATAGCAGCCACTTTGTTACCCGGTGGTAAAACTGCTCATGCATGTTTAAAATCTCGATAGCTTTAGATATCAGAGGTCATCCAGTATGTGACATCTCCAGGAACAGTGACAAAGCCAGGGTTCTACGCGAGTGCTGCTTAATAATATAGGACGAGCGCACTATGGCTAATCGAAACGCACTAAAGGCAGTTAATATAACGCTAATAGAACATTCAGAGAGATATTCGACAAAATGGTCAACCCATGGGTGGTGTTACAATCCTTTTTTGTGGTGATTTTAGGCAGACATTACCAGTTGTACCACGGGGAACAAGGGCATGCTTAAAATGAGTTCAAGCTGTGGCGACACATCACGCGGATGCACTTAACAGTGAACATGCGGGCGCGAATAGGAGGCAGCACAAATTCACAGCAGTTTTCTGATTTATTGTTAAAAATTGGCGAGGGCACATATCAGGAAGAACATGATCAAATCGTTTTGCCTGGTAAATTGTGCCGTATAGTACTTTCACTTCAAGACCTCATTTCTTCCGTTTATGGTGATCAAATGCAAACAACAACTCATTAAATCTCTTGGCTTTGTGATAGGGCTATATTGACACTTCGAACGGATCAAGTTGCAAGAATTAACTCGGACATACTCATGTTGAGAGAGAAAATGCAGAGTATACCGCTATTAAAAGAGTTATGGAGCAAGATGACTCTACCAATTATCCATGCGAATTTTTAAATACTCTTAGCGCACCTGGCCTTCCATTACACAAAATTAATTTAAAAAACGATGTCCCTATTATTATGTTGCAAAATTTAAGCCCACCGAAATTGTGTAATGGTACGAGGCTTAAAGTTACTTCTCTCTAATGTAACATCATAGAAGCGGAAATTTTGACGGGAAGTGGCACAGGCAAGCGAGTTTTTATACTCCGAATCCCGCTTATTATAAGAATGCGCTCTTGGTCTGTACGTTTATCCGGCCGCTCGTCGTTTGCACGATAACTTGAAAAGAAATTAACTTTTTCAAATTCTGTTTTCAGAAATATGACCATCAAAGTCTTACCTCAGCCGTATCAACTTTTCGGAATTTTTCGTGCACCCCTTCAAGTCGAATTCACATACTAAAACAGTGAATGTAAAAAATACAAAGATAATGGCATGCCATATAAGAATCGATTTGTCAAAAAGGAATGTATTGTTACTTTCTGTTAAGCATTACTGTCAGACACGCTTTGTCGACGCACGATTTCTCAAGTGCTCATAATCTATAATTAATTGGCAGAAGAATGGAGCTACTTATTGGTTTTATAATGTCAGTCCGTCCTCTTCATAATTTCTACATTTTTTTATGTAGAAGGTTGAAATTCGGAATGTAACTTACTATGGGCATGTCCATCTGCACTGTTTGTTTGGTTTTGATTGGTACACCGGGGTCGGAATTACGGGGGTGGGATTCAGAGAGGGCAATATATCTATATGCTATTCAGGTATGTAAAGGCGTGAAATTCAGTATCCAGATTCCTCTAGGCAAGATCTCCATTACTAGAAGTTTAGGCCCAATTGTTAAAGTGGGGTCGGATTTGCGGGGGTGGCAGTCACTTGATTCTTAGAACTACGACAACATGTGGTATGCGATGTATCATACGGGGGAGGGGGGGGGGGGATTAATTTCTTTTTAATAATTGTATAAATGTATTTCTGCTTCACTGCTAAAGCTCCTCCTTGGAATGCTTACAAGATTTTATTTCTAATAGTTTCCCATTTCGCTTTAAACGTGTACAATTACCGGTGAGCTTAATTTATGCATGAGAATAAACAAAGCACAAGGCCGGACGCTGCGTGTTCTGGCAACACCACCTAGGCAGAAGGCCTGCGCACAGAAACGTCTTATATTGTTACATCACACAGAAGCGGCTATTGTTAGTCGTATTTTTACCAATAATAAGCCGTAACTTTGGCCTTTGACGATGGTGTAACAATGTATACATTTTTTGTGCGCAGGCCTTGTCTATGTGGTGTTGGTTTTGGCTTGGACCTTAGTATCAGTTGCTTTATGTAGGCCAGCTCTATGTGGCTCTTTCCCGTGTTAGTGAAGCAAATAAGCTCTTTGTTCATGTCTCCAATAATACCATTTTAAACATTGTTTACAAAGAGGCTTTATAATAAATCAAAAATAAATTCAACGTGTACGAAGTCGCGGGCACAGCTAGTTTAAAAATACCTATACACAAGCGTATAAGTCGGTTGAGTTTTTCAAGCTATTTCATTTTCAGTTTTTTTTGATCATTTCTCTTAAATCATAGCACACATTACCTTTTCTCTCAAAAGCTTCTTTCCTACTGCATCATTCTGGAATCACGAAATTTCAATACCGAACTTACCATATACAGAGTGTTTCTAAAAAGATGGCTGAAAATTAACAGCATGATTCTACGTTCCAAAATAAGCAAAAAAATTCTCTACGAGTATATTGAAATCGTAAGTTTATAGGGGTTAAAATGTCCCAAAAGTTTGTTAAAAACTCCGCCTAATTTTATAAGGTCGACTGGGCCTTTCGTTTTTAACGGTATGGTTCAAAGAAAAAAAAAAACGATTGCAAACAGTTGAGAAAATGAAACGATTTTAATTATCTTCATTTAATTAAGGTGTTTGGTTAGGTTCATTAACTTAGATCATTAGCCTTCTTGTTATTGCATTACTCATAGTAAAGTTAACACCTCTATATACCTTCAGAAAAACATTTTATGTTAAACGGTTCGATTTACATAGAACTAGCTTTCAAGAGGTCGGGACCAAGGAAAAATACGTATATATAAAGCGGGATTATCTATTACGCGGTACAATATTAACGGAGTTCGACTGTACAGTAATTTTTTTTACCTTAATAACTTGATGTCTAATTTTAAGATAAGTCTTGTCCATCTTTGCCAATATTTTGTCCTCGCTCTCATTTATACATGACACCGCAGCAGTTTCAAACTCAAACAGGAGCCTACAATTGGCGTTATCCACTTCCTTGTCGATTAATCAAGACAACATCGTATACAGATCCAGTCTCTATTCTGAATCAAACAACGACGGAGGATACACACAGATGATGTCAATGGTTTCTTATACTTAATGACCATACACAAATGGCTGCTGCTCCAATACAAAAAGAGAGGCTCCTTTCCATTTAAACTAAGTCATCAGTTTAAATGGGAGAATTCCACAAGAATTATTCTCCCGTGTTTCAATGCCGACTGATAATTTATTTTGAGTTATTCAAAATTGCAGCGTTCAACTTCAACAAATAGCCGAGTTTTTTTCTGACTTTAGATGCTCTGTTTGACGTCACCCTCTCTATATATGCTATTGATGATCAATTCTTTACCATTAATATTACATTTATAATTGCTGTCTGGCGATGCCTAAACTTGATTTTGTCTTTAAAACATTTTCCCCTTTTATATGACACCCTGTCTATTCCAGAATTTTACACGGAAGCATCATTTCTGAGATACCAAATTCTCTGCAATGAACAGTAAGCTATCCATTGTAAATTATTAATAAGCTATCCATTCACTCCATATTTTACACTGAGATTTAATCTTAATGTGGTATTCTGTAGTACAGGTAAAACCTCCTTATTACGAACTTGAGGGTGTGACTTTCGCCCCTCCCTTCTCTATAAGACTCACCCCCACTTAAGTGGTGTGCGTCGGGAGTGAGCGTGTCAGGGGTTCGGGACCCATAAGAAATGAGGCTATGAACACGGAGCATTGTAGATAAACTTCTTTATTTACCATTACTTAAGACAGACTAGACAAAAGGAAACTTATATTCTTAAGCATCAAAACAACCTTTAAGTTAATCAAATTATCAGGGCCCTGCATACGCTACTTTACACATTTACGCTTAAGCTATTGGAGACATCGGTGTCTACAGTGCTCTTAATGGCTCACACTATTAATCATAGCGAAGGCTCGCAATACAGCGAGGCACTATTATAACAGCGAAACTCCAGCAGCAGCCTCCGAGTGGAAAATGCTGCTCTCCAGGGCGCACCAAAAAACCTCCGAATTAAGTATTCTCAAACTGTTACGCTGAAAGCGAAGTGTGCTTCTTTTATGGACCGTGGACAGAGGAGAAGCACAGAAACCTCCCTTGGTAGGCTTCAGGTGCCCCTGATTAACAGCCCACACAAAAACAAACGTGAACTTGTGTAACGCCTTGAATGGTCCAACTCGAATAAAGCCTGTGCTGAACTGGGGTTCCTAAACCCGGAATTAATTGTTCACGGGTTGCCACTATGCATCAAACAGGGCGCGCCATTAACCGCACTGAGCGAAATTACGATATTCGACTTAAACGCTAATTTACATGGCATAAAAAACCTTAACTACACGACAATAGTCAATTGTTCGCTTAAAGGAGAAGCCACACACTAAAATATCAGCGATACCGCTGTAGGTGGGTCATGTTCACTTGAATGGTCTTTCCTACACGGAGAGGGGGGCGGCTAACATGCGGCACGGCAACCAAGCACAACACATCTCTTGCTTCTACATGAAATCGGAGCGTTTTCGAATACAATCCCAAAGTACTCACCAGTTCTCCAACCACAAAGTACTCACCAGTTCAATAAGGCCTTCGCCGGACACATGCAACCAACTCACTGACATGATATGTCACAAGGGGAATAAGAATTCAGTTCGTTATAAAGAGAATTTGTAAAATAATAAGGAGATTAAATAAAAATCGGTTATTTTAGGTTGATAGAATGCTTTTGCACATAAGTTGTGAATTTATATAAAATTTTATAGCGTATCAGGAATGGATTCTTGTGACATTAGGTATTGTTTCACCTTAAGATATCCATCCCTTGTTTTTGGAATTGTTACAGCTGGTTCATACTTAATATTTCAACATTAAACAAACTGAATGGGTAATGAATTGAAAGTTTATTGGTATTGTGATTGATTCAAAATATTACCATATTATAAAAGGAAGAATAATATAAACCACGAATCCACAAAGAATTGTTTTAATGATTTGGATGTACATTTCGATGGCAATGCAAGCTTCATCAGCGATATTTGTTTAGTAAATCAACATTATTAATAGTGTATGATAATTTTCATTAATTTAATAAGAATTAAGAATTACTATACAGTACTTGATTACGTCTGACTTATCGAATGACATTTGGAAAGCGACATGTAAAATCGCACCAAATTCACGTACGAAAACGGGATTACCCGTGCACAGAAATCTAAAATACATATAAGAAAATCACTTTACTTCGCTATATATATGAAAATCTTAGAAAATAGGAAATGAAACTAGAATTTTTTTGTACTACTAGAATTTTTTTGTACTACTAGAATTTTTTTGTGATACTAGCTTATTATTGTATTGATTGGCTACCTGGCCTCCGCTTTTTGATGCCTCTTGCTCTTTGTAATCCACCAGTTAGCAGCTTTGTTCTCTAATCGGTGGAATGACCCCATATATTCCGGGTCAGATGCCAACTAGACTGTAGTTGTATCCTCGAAATTTATTCAAAATGCGCAGGTTCTCATTAAACACTTCAACCATTTGCTAATTTTCAGATCTCTTTTTATTGTTCTCAGAATTTTTTTTGTTATGAAGAGAATTTCGTAGTATGGAATTTCGTTGTAAGAGGCGTCATTTAACATAAGATCTATATCTATATATATAATTTCGTTGTATGTCCGGATGTATGTATGTCCAATTCTCTTTCCAGAGCTTTCTGAAGCCGTCTGATATCGCAGAAAGCTGAAATTTGGCATAGTTGAAGTATTTTTGCTCCGTTGGTGCAGGACGGAGCCAGATTTTTGATTTTCGGTTTGTGGGCGGTGGGCATGGCTTTGGAATTTTGTTCATCCAATTCTCTTTCCAGAGCTTTCTGAAGCCGTCTGATATCGCAGAAAGCTGAAATTTGGCATAGTTAAAGTATTTTTGCTCCGTTGGTGCAGGACGGAGCCAGATTTTTGATTTTCGGTTTGTGGGCGGTGGGCGTGGCTTTGGAATTTTGTTCAATCAGCACTAAAATTTAGGTCGATTTGATACATTTTTAGGGTCAATTATGACAAAAAACGTCGTAGGATACTTCGTAATACCGTCAATAAAGCTCAAGGTCAAACCCTGGATAAGGTGGGGATATATTTACCAAAACCAGTTTTTGGTCACGGGCAATTGTACGTTGCCTTTTCAAGAGTGAAAAACAAAAATGATGTAAAGGTAAAGGTGAAACATGTAGATGGAAAACAGGGTATGCTAAAAAAGGGTTCCAATTCAGTTTTTTCAAAAAATATTGTTTTTAAAGAAGTATTATGAATTATAGTGAAAATAATGTCTTAAGTGTTTTCTTTTTGTACATATTCTTTAGCTTTATTAGACAAAATAAATTGTATTAAACCATTGAAAACTATTTTTAATTTTATTAATTTTATATATATGTAATGTAATGTATAAACTTTTTAAAACATATTTTTTGCCTGGCAGGGACAGGCTTTGTGACTAGTGTGGCAATAAAACTTTAAAAAAAATTCGTTTTACAGAAAATTTCATTATAAAGAGGTTCGTTATGAGAAGTTTTAAACCTGTAGCTTATATATAAAACTCCGAATAGATTAAAACGCTTTTGTATCGTACTAGGAATAAAATCTACTTATTTTATTTTATTTTTTGTGTATTCCATCACGTCATTCCCAGATGGGGTAGCCAGAGATTTCACACCCTACACTTCGGTGTCTCGAAAGCACCGATTATAGTTCGGGTCGAGGGGAGAAAGGACGCGCTTGATCAATTACGTTTATACTATTGTCGTGTTGGCGAGAGCAAACATCCATTCCCTCAGCAGGATTTGAATCTGGGACTCTTTAATCTCAGAGCAAGAAGATTTGCGCCGTAGCGCTCTTGGCCACCGAGACGGTTTAAAAACCATGGTATCAACAGACATATAATATTAATTTAACCTGATTTGCGATTGCCAAAATACAGAAGAAGTTTGCCAAAAGGGAAAGAGCTTCATATCTGCAAACAGCCTCATAAGTTTGCTGGAAGCAATAAGTTCTTGTTAGAAAAACATGGGTCGGTGGCTCTTTTCAAACAGAAAAGAAAAATGTTGTATTTTATAATTATAAATGGATCAATTGATAAAAAGGACTGGGAAAAATTAACGACTGGACAAATGCGTTAGGACATGATGAAAACATCCATTCAAGTGATTTCATTTCGAGTAAAATTGTAATTGCCTGCATAATATGACTTTAGCACATTCATTAGTGTAATTGACTACTGCTAGTAGAAAAAAACTAGATTTTGGAAGAATAAGAATAAACCCTTCATGTCTTCTAAATATGTAAACGATAGGAAAATGTAAGAAATCATGAACTCCTAAACAAAAGAAATAGAGTTCGTCATACTAAATGGTGGCCCTTGCATCAAGAAAGTTATGGTCTTAAGTATTAGATAGTTGGACCGTCTGCAAGGTAACTGTATCTTTACCGTAATTGGTTAAAAAAGCATTATAATCCGAAAGCCAAAGTGTTTCTTCTTTAATATGTTCTAAGAGTAGGATCTGTTTTTTTCGCAATTTACTACATGTACCCGTTTACCATCTCAGTTTACCAATGAAATATCCAGCAAAAGTCTCTCGGTCTTAGCAGATCTGGTTTACATTTAAAAATTTCTTCGTCGGGCCCTAGATGTTCCTGACACCATTTTAAATTTGTGAGGATAATTGGAAATCGTTTTCTTCCATCTAAAAGCGTAAAGCTACATGTAAATGATATCTCTGTTAATTAAAAAGAAAAACGGTAAACTACATTAATTGAAGAAATTTTATACGTTACATCAAATAATATTAAAAATTCATATATTACGTAACCATAAATTCAGCGCTAATATTTTTGTATTTCTATGTTGTTTGTGCTTCGAACAATAATTCCATCTAATCTTCCAAGTTATTCTTAAATAGAATTGTCTAATCGTTTTTTTTTTCTTTTTCATCGAGGCACACAAAAAGCTCTCACACAAAATAAGTTCGCTAAAATGTTAAAATTTTAACCCCTCCCTCCCCTTTGTAACACTTTGTAACATTATTAACCCCTCCCCCCTAAGCAAACGTATGCAATGATTCGAATCAGTCGTAAATAGGAAATAATTGCTATCGCTACAATCTTCCTGTAAACCACAAATGAACATTACACTTTATTAATTAGATATTTATATCATATATTTTTTTGAAAAGCGCATGCCTTATCTATATTGTAGTTTAAATATTTTTCCTATCCGTACACGCGTTTAATAATAATATAACATTTCATGTTAATGTTGTTTTAACACTTCTTTTTAAAATTTAATTTTAAAATGGTAAAAAATTGATCAATGATTTTTAACAGACAAATCTTAGAAACACAATATAGACTTTTTCTCCAACATGATTTTTAACAGCCGAGAAGTGAAAAATGGAAGTGTTTTTGTACAGGTGTATCTTGCAAGTAAACAAGAACTTTTTACATTGAAATACTGTGGCAGCTATTTTATTACCAGTTTTCGAAGTCAGTTATTATGTCGCCATCTGTCGGTCAGTTATTCTCTGCGATGGCGAGAATGGAGCGATCTCGCAAGTTACTCTTTGCGATGGCGCCACTGCACTCTACGCTTCCGGTTTCATGGATTTGAATGCAAGTTGTAATGCTCCGTGTGGCATGTTATTTTGATTGTTGTTGCAATGCCTTCATGCTGTGTTGTACTTTAATGTTCTAGCCACAAAGGAGGATATCAATTTCGTAAGATTCCAGAATGGAAAAAAAGGTGTAAGTTGCAATTACAAGACAAAAATCTCACTCGAATCAGTTATGGGAGCCATCAGATAGATCTGTGGTATGCAAGTTACACTTGAATCCCGAGGATTTCTTAGAAAATCTAACTGAATTAGATATATAAATACAATCGAAAAAATATATTTTTAATATGTAAAAATATTTAAATTTTATTCCAAGATTTGTAGTAATTCTTTATATATAAATAATACCGATGTGCTTAAAAAAATAAAGTACATAGAAAAATCATAAAAATCAGCCCAATCAGTCACATTTTCGTCCTCTAAAAATAAAAATACCTTGAAATATGTTGTTGGAATATCTCCCAGTGGAGCTGTAACTTATATTTCACAATGTTATGGTGGGAGTAACACTGACAGGCTGGTTATAGAAAGAAGTGAATTAATGGAAGCCGGAAAGCTTGAGACTGGTGATTTCATTATGGCTGATCGCAGAATAATGGTACAAGATTTATTTGTGACTAGAAAAGTCTGTGTCAATATTCCAACCATGTTAAAAGGCAAGTCACAACTTGAAGATGAAACTGTTATTAAAGATCGAAAAGTTGCATCCAAAACAATTCAAATGGAACGCATTAGAGTTTCATCAAAACATATAAACTGTTAAGAAAAGAACTCCCAAACACAAAATTTTGCCTTGGTGATAACTTAATTTTGATTTGTTTTATGTTATCAAATTTTCGAAGGTTAATTGTTAACAATTTCTATTAACAATGTAAACATGTTAAACCAAATACAGTTTTATGCTTAGAAATGGACGATACACTTTTTCATAGAAGTGTACATCTGCTAGCTCTGACTATGCCAGATAAATAAAAAAAAAAGTACAGTCTGCTAAGTAGATCAGAGCTTCAACCTTCAGAGATTCCATCACGTTTCCCCTTATAATTAAAATAAGTAGTAATATGGTCCGCATCTAAGCTTGGAAATTTATCACTACAATCTTCTTTTACTTTCTAAAACCTGTTGCAGGCCAATCAATTAAAACTTTGTCTGAGATAATTACATCATTAGAAGAAAAATCAAAATTCATAGGATTCCGGTCTGAAATAAATTTATACAGCTTTAACAGAAATTTAGAATTGATATGCTGAAGAAAGCACATTAACTGTCGCAATGTATAAATAAATTCTATCGTGGATCTATTGCTTTTTTTCAACTCTTCACTTTAGAAATAATATCATTATTAATTAATATTTAATCATTTTCATCATTAATATTTAAGTTATTCTATCTCTGAATTAAATCCTTTTTGCGTCTTTTTAGTGAAGCACCACTTCTTTTTAACTCTATTTTTAAAGCCACAACAGTTAGTTTACTGTAGTCTACACTGGTGGCCAAAAGTTTGGACCAACCAGCAATGTCAAGAAAAACTGAATTTATACGAAAACTGTTTTACACCTATAACTCTAAGTAAATATGAAACAATATTCAGGGATGAAACAAATTTATTTCTGCGTTTTTGTTTTCTTATTACTTAAAATCAAAATAAGACTGTCCAAAAGTTTGGACCACATTTGTATAACACAAAGGGAAAAAAGTATTACATCATTAACTAATTAATTATTTTGATATTTGAGATCATTTTGACTCTACAATATTTGGCAAACGACCTGAAATAGAATTAAATAAGCTTTTAATAACATTTGGCTTAACAGCTTTCTGAATGGATGCTATTAGTTGTTCACGAGATTTGTACTGAGTGTTTTGGTAACTTTTTTGTTCCGTGAGATGCCACACATTCTCAATAATATTGAGATCTCGATTTCGAGCAGTCCAAGCAAAAGTGGAAATGTTGTTGCTCTCAAAATAAGCTTTCACAACTCGTGCAGTATAGATTGCAGGACTGTCCTGCTGCTAAATCCATGGTTTATGCTTAAACCAGACTTTGCACAAAGGGATAAACACATTGTGAAGATCATCTTTATATTGAGCTGTTGTGCATTGTCCATCTTTAACGTGAATCTTCAACTTTCCGTTGCTTCCAATGGTACCCAGAATCATCACACCACTACCACCCATTTGCCGCTTAATTCGAAGTGGAACAAGTGTTTCTTTATCACGATGCTCTTCATAAGAATCTCTATTATCAGGACCGTCCAAACTGATTCGTTTTTCATCAGAAAACACAACCAATTGGAAGTCTGTGTTTTCACGCAGATATGTCTTAACAAACTCCAGTCTCTCCTGCATGTGTTTCTGTGTTAGTGGCAACTTTTTGGGTATAATTCCATAGGCAAAGTTCTGAGCACGTAGTTCGCTGCGAATTGTTCTTCTTGAGGCAGAAAGTTGCAGATTAAGTTTGACTTTTGTGATGTTGACTACATCCCCAGATGTAATATCATGTCTAACATGTCTCGTAATTCTTGATTTGTCTCTTCGCGTCAGTGCACAAGGACCTATTTCCGTCCTATTTTTCAATTAACATTTTTAACAATTCTGATAAAGATTTGTAGCTCACACGGGAAATTTCAGCAACTTTTTTGAAGTTTGTAAATTGCTTGTTAAAATTTCTAATTCGCTCTCATTGGCCTTCAGTTAACATTGTACAATACATAATATGGTTTTGGTGCCCACCACACAACATGATGACTTGTAATATGCAAATTATTTGCATGTTTGTGATGTTGGTCCAAACTTTTGGCCAGTCTTATTTTGATTTAAGGTAATAAAAAAGCAACGACGCAGAAAGATTCTTCCTTGAATACTGTTTTTACTTAGAGTTGTAGGTGTAATATATTTTTAGTATAAATTCATTTTTTCTCGACTTTGCTGGTTGGTCCAAACTTTTGGCCACCAGTGTACCATTAGGGGTCGTACAAATTACGTCATCCATCCAAGGGGGGAGGGGGGATCGCGGAATGCTGACGGAGAATTACAAGGGGAAGTTGGGGGGTTCTGCCCAAAATGACAGTACTCACTAATCAATTTAAACTAATTTAAATACATAAATAAATGCAAATTTATAATTGGCTTGAGGAAAATTTTGAGACGCAACCACTTCAATTTCACACGGCAAGTGCAGGGAATTAATTACATGAGTATACGAGACGGTTTTACCACAGTTGAAGGATATATCTTTCATCTGTGGTTTAATTAGATTGCACTATTCCATGTTGCACAATGAATTATGAACAATGATATCCAGGTTCAAATTTGCAACAAACTTGATTTTTATTTTTAATACGCGTTTCGGTTTTAAACCATCTTCAGTTAAAAGTTACAAGATTTAAAATGTGAGCAATTTATAATCCCATGCTAATTAACATATAATGCTAATTGCGTCCATATGAGCACTCTTCCATCCCCAGTCAATCCTGTACCCACTTTGGGATAAATATAAACGTATACGAATAAAAGCATAAGATGAGAAACAAAACTCTTAACTCTTAACCCAACGCTAAACAATATTCTTAAGAAGTATTAACTGACAAACTATGGGGAAAAGCAGACATCTAACAATTATTTGGATTACAGTACTTCCACATAACCAGTTTACTTACAGCAGTTCCACAGTCAAATCCCACTCATTTCAGTGACCGGTTTCCAAATTTGTTTGTAACATTTGCACTGTCTCATAAAATTATCTCAACTTCATGCAAAAAGAACAGAATTCTCCCACATGATATATACTGTCAAAGTGTGCTGGAAAACTTGCACAAACGTGTTTGCCAAATTTGTGGTCTTTATTTCTTTTCTGTTAAGCGCATGGAATTGCACAAAGCAGTTCATGGCAAGACCTCTAATTTGAATGCTCCTACTACAACACTTGCAGTCGTAGGTAATATTACCTGCAAACAAGGAGAGATACACTTGCACTCATCTACCAAGTATGTAAATATGAAACCGGAATTTTTGTATGGAAAATACACATTTATTATATGAAAATGATAAACAATATTTTATTCGAATAATGTCCATCGCTGGCTATAAATTCTTTTCACCTGTCCGATAATTTGTAGATGCCACGCCAAAAAAAATGTTGCTCTTTTGAGGCATACCAGTCATCGAGCCATTTTCGTACATTTTCGTAGAATAAGTGAAGCGCTGCTCAGCAAGTACGTGTCCACTCGATGCAAATAATAATAATCGAACGGAGCCAAGCCTGACCAGTAAGCCGCATGCGAAAGTATTTCCCAACTAAACGCCTCAATCGTTTCCTTGACCAGGTTTTGATGTGTGTTATGGTGCATTATCATGAAGCAAAATCACTCTGTCTTGCCTTTTTAGATATTCTGGTCGTTTTTAACGCAAAGCTTGATTCAAGTCGATCATTTGTTGTCGGCATCAACGGTTTCGCCAGGTTTCCGCAGCTAATAATAGATAACTTTATGTTTTCCACGTTCTTCGTTTGTCACGTCAAAATAGCCAGCTTTGAATTTTTTAAACCACTCAAAGTACTGTGATTTACCAGGAGCGTGTTCAGCGTAAGCATTCGATGCGATTCTGGAGCAGTTTTCTTCAAATGGTAACAGAAAATCAGTGCTCGAAGTTTCAAATCGTGGTTTCCAAGCACAAAATTCGACATGTTCAACGCTATTACAAACTATGATGTTGTATGAAAATTGTATTGTAATGAGTTGAAAATGGCGCCAAGACGCAGTTTGACGGTAACTACATTGACAGCTAGGGCCATTTATAGGCAAATACCGGTTTCATATTTACAGACCTGTTATTGAAGATGATGATTTTTGTGTGGCTTAGCGAATTTATTTCTGACGTGATTGTTTCTGATCCAACTTCAATAAAATATGTCTGTAATAATTAAAGATTTGGAGATTTGGGCTACCTCACAATGAATTAAAGGTGTGTAAACATTTCAATAAATAGAATGATATTTTTTCTTGTATGGTTGCATAGTTTTTTATTTATTGCCTCAAAACATCTTTATTAATAGAGTTTAATTGCCAGGATGACGTATGACCGAAGGGGGGATGACATGTGCTGACACAGGGGGGGGGGTGTATAAAATTATTTGGAAAAAGGATGACGTAATTTGTGGACGGTCCCTTACGCCTGTAAACCGGAAGCGTGGAGTACAGCGGCGCCACCTAGGGAATGAGTTTTCCGAGATGGTCCCATTGTGGACTGTCACATCTTTGTCTCCTGTGCGAAAAGTAGAAGTTTTCTCTTGTTACCTCCGTTCTACCCGAAAAGTTGCACGTTGAGATCTATTTTTTTTTTTGTCTGACAGTCTAGTCTTTAAACACTTTAACATTCACACAAATGCGCTTGTTTCTCTGATATTCGCTCCATGACTCCGAGCTACTACGAACATCCCACGTTCAATGTCGGCCTAATCGTGTTGTTTAACCATGACTTCACAAACCAATCAATTCTACCTTTCTCGTAAGGACAAAGTTTTCCTTTTTTTTTTTTTTATAACCAATCTCGCATTCTAGTGACACCAGCGTGATCAGGTGAACCGGTCATAATAAGCTCAGTCATAATACCCCCTCCCTCCCCCACATTTTACCGTCTACTTTTGTCACAGTTTCGAAATCCCCATCTCCCCCCGTCAAAAGAACGTATTTTGTGAATGACCCCCTTTTATGATTGTTTACTTAGGGGAAACTGCACACAGAATTGATTATTTTTTATATGTATTGCGTGAGTAAATTGATTTCAATGTTAGGTTAATAGGGCACGGTCAAGGAAAAAAACAGCAAACATATAAAGCCCACTGCTAATAAATATTTAAAGTAAATAATTTTAAAATTTTAATGTTAAATCAACAAGACGTCCCATGATATAATATTATTGTATCTCTTGTTATATAGTTGTTTTTAATTTTATGAAAAATTAGGTTTAATCTTAATTTCAGTTTCTCGCTAATCAACTGATCATGGTTTACGATTTAAACGTAAATTGAAAAAAAAAAGAAAAAAAAATTTCCTCTGTCGACATTCAGAAATCATATTAAATTTAAAAGCTTTAAACCCACAATACGTACATAAGAGCTTTAAAAATCGTTTTAAAGAAGCCTCAATATTTCTAATTATTATAAGATAATATATAAATGATAGTATAGAAATAATAATTTAAATGCCCCTAGGAGTATTGAAATTTAATTTTTTTGTATTTACGTAATTTCTTATTGACTATCTTAAATAACTTTATTTGTAAAAAGGGTGTGGTTAATAACATTTCCACATGAATCTTCGCTTATTTATTATTTGCTATTTATACAAATTATTGATATTTAATGAACTAATAAATGAGATTATTATTTTGTTATTAAGCATTCTTGTATCTACACACTTGAATGGGAGATATAACTGGAATATTTCATGCACTTGCTATATTTACCATGCTACATAAAGATAGAGACAATTTCTGCTTCGAAAAAGGCTACTGAAAACAGTTTATATACGATTAGTTCATCTTAAAACAACAAACTCTAAGAGTATGGGCGAAGCCACTCCCCCCAATTTGACCATTTGAAAAGAAGAAACGATGTTAGGCTTATTACAAATGTTGAACGTTAGGCTTGATAGACTTTTCCTCTGTACTAATAGATTACAGAATATTATTTATCAAACACCTACCTCGAATCGTTATCGTTTACAGTATTTAACAGCCAAAGAAAGGTGGAAAAAAGAAGTGGTGTGTTTCATTGGTAAGCCAAAGACTGGATTGGGAGCCCGTTGGCTGCTATTTTCTCCTGGAACTAGAGTCGAGACTGGAAGGCCCCGCTCAAAATGTAGGTCATGAACAAACTGATCGATATTTCTCTCTTCCTCCCTCTCTCCCATTATCTCTCTCAATCTTGCTCTTTCACTACGCTCTTTGCTGCTGAATTTTCATGTAAAAAATCTTCAATGTGGCCTTAGAGGAATCTTTATATTGCATTTTTTGCCAAATTTGCTCGGTAGGAAAAGGCAACGATAAACGGGGACCAGAAATTTCGAATATCTGCAACTGAACCCTCATTCTAGTTGCAGTGTCATCTCCTGTTAAGATGGGATTCTCAGAACTTTTCTTACAAATAATCGTCATATGATATCATTGGTATCTTTTACAAGGGTTTCTATTTGTTCTTCTAGTCCCCATGAGAAGAACAAATAGAAAACCATTATCGGAATTAGATAATTTTGTGGCTGTCATTTTGAAGATTGGAAAGAATAAATTTATCTATAATAATTTTTGCAAAGTAAATATATATTTAGGAATATTACTGATTAAAAAAGGCCCTTAAAATTTGCCTTATAACAATGCCTCATGCCCTTGCATACAAACACAGCAATCAAATTTAGTAATATCGATTTTATTAAGCTTATATTTTAGAACATCTATTAGCTACTAATAATGAACTGAGTTTATGCAGAGTATTTCTAAATGTTGACGCTTTCGTGAATAATTTGCTGTTAACGAATTTAACTCAAATAAAAAAATACAAAGGAGGACTTCTAAGCTAATTTTCTAAATAGGCAAATTAAGTCCAAGGCTGAATTTCTCTTTCAATTAGTGAGATGGTTGATTCTGTTTGTCTAATGGACGGAGCAAGCTCCATTGAAATAAACAGATTAGAGTGACATATTCCAAAACGGTATCAGAAAGAATAGAATTTTATTCATTTTATCAGAAAAGATGTCATTTAAAATACAATTATTATATAAGAGGAGTAGCTTGTAATCATTCAATTAAATAGGTATATCGCCTTTTTTAATGTAGCAAATTTGATAAATAGAATAACGAACAAGTAAATTAAATAATCAAAATAAAAGTCACCAATGCAAGTCCTGGTGAGACTGGAACTTGAAGAAATGACGAAAGTGGATGAAACCCGAAGAAATTGGGTGAACTTCAAGAATAAACGAAATAGGATGAACTTGAAGAAAAGACGATATCATAGACTTGTAGAAATCGAAGGAATGATGAACAAAGACAAAAGTGTAGAAAGTTGACAGGAATGTGAACACGTATGCAACACCATATTTCCGAACACTTCTTTTGCATCACCACACATCCAAGAAATCGATTCTCCACCGTCCTGTCAACTTTCTATACTCGTATTTTTATTCATCATTCCTTCTATTTCTACAAGTCTGTAAGTTCGTCATTTTTCAAGTTCACCCTATTTCATCCATTCTTCAAGTTAATCCTTTTTTACCACCCTTATTTTGAAAATGATAGTTTAAGTTTTTTCACTTAGACGAAACAATCTTATTGGCAAAACAAATTCTGACATCCAATTTCTCCATTTCTTCAAGTTCATCCAGTTTCATCGGGACTTGCATTGACGACCTATATTTTGATTATTTTATTAATTTATCTCATTATTTTATTTATCTCATTTACTACAAAAAAATGATTCTAATTTAATAGAATGATTTAAAAATACAGGGTTGTTCAAAATGATGGAATCAAATTAATTCATCTTTATTATTATTATTATTATTATTATTATTATTATTATTATTACAACGCTTGTATAACTTTCACCGTTTGGGTCATGTTTGATGGATCAAATCTTGTGATCAGTATTTTAACCCCTTCCACTAGTCCGAACTTGCTGAAATTTCGTACACATACTGTGACAATGCAAGAATCTAAAAAAAAAATTCAGAAAATCCAAAGGGGGAGGGATTAATATAAAATAGATTTGGTTTATGTTTGTTTGCTCAAGAGATGGAGACATATGAAAAAAACTCGTGTAAAGCTGGGGCGAAAAACTTCAAAAGCGTTGTTTTTGAAATATAAATTTATATGAATAATTTACATACCGAAAAAATTTGTAGATCTTGGAGAGAAGGTGCTAAAGTTTCATATTCCACCGCTAGAGGGACTAAGGATTTTTGAATGGACCCGTTCCTCCAGGATGAATAGTTTGCATGGGGAATGAAGACCTGGCACTTCAGTACGATCCCCGAGATCTCCTGATCGCACGCCAGGTGACTTTTTCAGAACTGTGATGAACTGAGTAACATAAGAAATGTTTTTCGCGTGTGAGACGAGTTCGGCTACCGCTTAGATGTTTGGCGTGCAGCAGAAGGTGGCCACATTGAACTTTTATAATCTCTATTTGTAAACTTTAGAACCTCCTCTCTCTATCAGTAAATAACTTATTCATATACAATAATTTTTCAAGAAATATAGATGAATTAAATTGAGTCCACCATTTTTAATAATCCTGTATACTGAAATTTTTTTATTAATTTATCTAATTTTCATAGAATCTGTCTCAAACATTTCCACATTACAATAAACTGCAATTTCTTTCCTATTGGGTTGTCAGATAAACTCGTTCGTTTTTATTCCAATTCTAACAACGTCTGAATAGATAACACGAAATATACTTTCATCGTAGCGTTATACGGATTTTGTAGCTCTATCCTTCTTATACAAAATTTGTTAATCGTTTTTGAAATTTTATTTAACTCTTATAAAGCATATAACTACGAAGTGCCAAATGAATATTTTCGACAACTGCTTCTGTTCGCTTTAATGAAGGTTTCAGAGCTGCACAAATTGCTCAAGACATTTATATACGTACGAAGAAAGAACTGCACAGAAATGGTTTTCATGCTTCAAGGACTGGAAACTGAACTCACAAACTCTCTATTGGTAGGAATGGGAAGAGGTAATCCACTCTGACATGCGTGAAAACAACAATACGAACAATGCACAGTAAATGCACCAGCTGAATCAAGCAATACAGACACGGCATTCTTCTTCAACACAGTAAGATCGCTAATTTGACAAAAACGATTATTTAGGAGCGCGGGTTGGAAAGAACTACCCCATCCGTCATATTCTTCTGATGTAGCACTTTCAGATGCAAAAACTTACCATGCGCTCATCAAGAGTTTGTAAAACGTTTCGCTTAATAACGACCAGGAGCTATAAATGCTCGATGAATTCTTTGAACCAAGACCTGGTTAATTTTACCGTTCAGGAAAGAAATGACAAGCTAGTGAAATGTTATTAAGAAGTAACGAAGTGAGTGGTGGCTTTGCAGTATAAAAGTTGGACAACAGGATTATCGACTAGTTTCGCCATTTATTCCCGGCTTCTTCAAGGATACACAACAAGAGGCTCGCAGAAATTTGAGTACAAATGAACCAATGAGCATGGAGGTACAGGGCAAGACAACAAAGTAAGTAATAAGAAAATTAACCAATAGGACAAATAAACTAAGGAGAAAAGAAAAACAAAAATGTGTGGGGGTCGCAAACGCAGACCGAAAAGAGGTCGTATCCGGTAGTCAAAATGACAAGTGGATTTACTAACAGTATCCCCACGTTCCCCTCCCCATTCTCTCCGTCATCTGAATCCACCGTCGACCGTTAATAACTATAAGTTTGATCAACCAGGGGTATACCGCCTAAGTTGTGCCTACTGTGACAAATATTATATAGGCCTCAACTCGCAGCTTCACTATACGTTTTAAGGACCATGAAAGATCATACAACAATCAAGACAACAGTTCACATTATGCCAACCACCTGACAAACACCGGACACCCCCTTAGACCACAAAGCGAAGTAATGTCCATTATGCACGTTTGCAATAAACCGTCCAAAACAGCCACCCTGGAATCTATCGAGATTTACCAGGCCAAGAAGTCCAACCCTGACCAATTACTCAATCGCCAAACTGAATTCGATGTGTTCGCCATACTCAATCTTCTCTCAGACCTTTTGTAATCCATTCATTTTGTACTTTGCTTTATATAATTTTTATTTTTATTTCGTAATTTGCTTTATATAAAAAAAATTTCCTTCAGTTTTTTTTATTTATTTATACGGTCCTGTTGGTAAATCCACTTGTCATTTTGACTACCGGATACGACCTCTTTTCGGTCCGCGTTTGCAACCCCCACACATTTTTGTTTTTCTTTTCTCCTTAGTTTATTTGTCCTATTGTTTAATTTTCTTGTTAGTTACTTTGTTGTCTTGCCCTGTGCCTTCATGCTCATTGGTTCATTTGTACCCAAATTTCTGTATCCAAATTTCTGTACCCAAATTTCTCGCAAGCCTCTTGTTGTGTATCCTTGAAGAAGCCGGGAATAAATGGCGAAACTAGTCGATAATCCTGTTGTCCATCTTTTATACTGCAAAGCCACCACTCACTTCGTTAGTAGTAAGTACAGTATTAAGATCTTTTCTGATATTATTAAGAAGTGCTAACACGTTCGTATGTTAATGACTGATTTGTTAAAATTTTTGATGGAAAATAAAGAATAAAACAATGGTAAAAAACAAAAACGAAAGAACTAATCTGACAACCCTATACAATAATTTTTATTAAAAAACAACATTAAGAGCAATTTTGAGATTTTACTGCAAAAAAATAGATTAAATGTAAGTGAAACAAATAAATTTTTTAAATTTCTTCTAACACGTTACAACAGATATAAAGTTTCAACAATATAGATGTAATAAAAATATTCTTTATTTTTCCTGAATAAATATATATGCAAAAGCACGCTGTTTTTTGATGAATAATGCAGAATATATAACACTTTTATAACGAAAGATAAATTAATGTGATATAGTTTAAACACATACTAAGAAAATATAATTAGATTTAGTTCAATGTATATTTCTGGCAGCATTGAATGTGAATTCCCATCGACGAATTTCACGAAAGCAAAATTTTGGATATAATGTCTTGCAAAGTGTATAAAAATTTATATATTCAGAAAAAAGTCAATTTCAAAATATAATGGTATTAAGGCTTGTAATATTTCTTATCAAAGTATCGTCTTTTGAAAAATCAAGGTAAATATTATAAAAATTGTGATCTTAGGAGAGCCTTGCTATGATGTTTGCTACTTTAAAAATATCAGAGGATCGATATAATCCATAAATGGGATGCAATTAACGTTAAAAAAATTTAAATTTTACATTGTATATTACAGTGTCAAAAGTTTTAAGAAATATCATTGTAACAAAATGTGCAATAAAGGAAGTAAACTTTTAGTGCATATATAACAGATTCGATATTTTTGAATATTTTTGCTCACTTCGAACACTGCACTTATATCGCAACCATATAAGAAGCAGAGTCAAAAAGTTACCTTAATGTTACCACTGACATTTTATTATTATATTAAGATTACTTCTTAATTCTCCCCCTTATAAATATATTAAAGCTTCAAGTAATACTGTTCTAAAACCCATACGATGTCTAATGTTCTTTTTTATGCCAAAACCGCACTTGATTTAAAGATAATCTGCTTTTTGGCTAAGCTTCGTTCCAATTTTGATTCGCATGAAAGTTGTGATTATGAATTCAATGTCTTCGTTAATCAGGGCAAATGGAGTCTGGATCAAGACCCACTAGACACTCTGGCAGTGGCTCTTTATTACAAGCAATGGATTCGTAGAGACCTACTGTCTTTTGGGCTGGGAATCCAGTGGACAACATGAACTTGTTGTCATCCGTGATGTTAGCATCAACATCTGTCGGAAGGTCTTCATCTTCTCTCTGTTGAAACTGAGCTTTCACCAAGTGAGCCCAACCTTTACCTTTGACATGGATCATGGCCGGCCCAAATTTAGCCTGATAATTGTTGAGGCCGTGATAAGATTTACATTGCTCTATAGAAGAATATAGATCTTTAAAACACTTCAGAAAATCCGGTGCTTTGAAAGTTGCCAGGAGATCCCACCGTTTGACATCATCCCTGAAATAATAGGCGCTGTAGAATAAAGTATTTTCGTCCTTGCTGTGTTTCACCGATATCACGAAGCGATAGGTTTCATTTCTTTTCCACACCTTGAAATAGGTGCAGGTGCCTTTCTTCTGTCCAGGATCGTATTCTATTTTCGCATCATGGATATGTTTAATATTTTTAATCTTGTGGAACTCAGACGAATAACTGCATTTCGTACTGGGATTGTCTATAGCAAATATTATTTGACCGTTTTTTAGTCCAATGTATCCTCTATGAAAACCACAAGGAATAAACATAGCATCTGTATTATGGTCAATCACTTGTATCTCATTGTAGAACATATCGATGTCATTAGGCTTACTTGTCGTATGCCAAACCAAATAAACGTCACTAGCTACCAAAGGGAAAGACTTGTCCCAACTGTGATTGGTCATATTCTCAACAGCTGGCCCCTTCAATTCCACAAAATGTAAGCATCCAAGAGAGCCACTTGTTTTTTCTTTGCCTCTCACACGAATCGTCGAAAATCCCGGACTCTTGACGCATAAGTTACCCAATATCAGTTTTGTACATTTTTCATAAACCATTTCTGGAGTGATGTTTAGCAGGAGAATAAATCCGTTGATTTCGACTTCAATCTCAGCACTGTCATGAGGTTCCTTGTTAGAAATTCCTAGAGCTACTCTGAAAGGTCCTTTAGAATGAAATGTAACGTCCCACATTAAATCTTCGGTGTTGCCCCAATTTTGAATAAAATTCTTTTTCACGATGACGTCATTTGGGAGCTGAATAGATGTTGATCGGAGGAGTTCCGCAACATACTTTGCTTCATTGTCCTCGTCCAAAGAAGGAGAATAACGACTTATTACAGCTCCCATGATAAAAACTTCGTGATATGCCCTAAAAATAAAACAGGAAAAGTTAATAAAAACTTCTGTATAAAATAATATCGGTCATTTAATTTTTGACTCATACTTAAGTTTTATTATTTTTATAAATACCTGATCTTAGAACCTCAAATAAAATGAATATTTTTGAACAAATAAAGGGCGTTTCAAAAGTCTAAATCTGATTCCAAACTCTATATATACATATTTTTTTTAAAATCAACATACAGAAGAAGGACAAGTTACAAAATGTTCACGATATACTCAAGACTTGATATGGTAGCTTATAAGTGTTCATGGTGCCCCCGGCTAGATGCCCAAACTCCTCCCATACTTGCACATGTCCACTCGATACTCAAACTTCATACTTGCTGAAGCATATCGAGTGCTACTTCATTTATATCGGCTGTGATTCGATTTTGAGCTTATCCACATTTGAGGAACGAGATGGCCACAATTGAAGTTGAATCACCATTTCAACATAAAGTGACGCTTTAAAGACGCGCCCGGGAGACCTCTAGTGACATGAAACAAAATTTGACGGTCCCCTCTTTCCAATGGAATAAGATAAACGGTTGTGGAACTATGGCATTTTGATTTTAGGTGAAGACTTTTGATACACCCTGTATTTATAAAAAGACTAATTTTCTATTTGCAAAAAAATGGAATGCTACCAGTGAAAATTGAACTGAGGATGGCTTAATGACAAAACGCATTTTCGCGGGACAAAATTTATGTTGCAAATGAGCACGTCAAATCGAACAAAATCGGGTGATAATTGATCTTAGGGTTTCCGATTTTTCTTAAACTTTATCAGTGTATTCTAGTAGATAAAATATAAGGCATGCATAGTTTCGTATGCCAGATAAAAATATTTATTAGTTAGGATTAATTATCAAAGTTATCGAATTTCGCGCATCTCATCACATAAAACAAGCACATCTCTGGTTATATTCGCCGTAGGGAATACGTCAGATTGAAGCTAAAATGAATTACTTTTTTTATTAATTTACTTTATGAACATCAAAATAAAATATGAGGGGAAATGCATTTTAATTTTATAAAATTATATATTAATCTAAAAAAGATACTCTAAAAAAAAATAGAGTTTAATTCCCTTTTATCCATTGCACAACACTACGAAATTACAGGATGGAATTCCAACTAGTAATGCTCTAGATTGTTTAAGTTCAATCAGTTAAATTTTTCTTTGATTTCAATTATACCTGAAAATATATAGTTTAAGAGCCAAAATTTTAAGCTTTAAAATAAGCTATGAATGAAACTTGTCGACATCATGAGATATATGTTTGTTTGGATACTCTTCGTCTCACTTCTCAACCATGACCTTTCTGGTAAGGGTGACCCTAAAGTAGTTGTGCTACAACCAGCATAGCTCACAGAATCCCTGAAGCACCCAAACCCCTGACCCACGGTAAGGGGGCATCCACCCAGGGCACCTTGTCCTCCTTGGGTCTTCTCGCACGAACCTTCAGCATGCACTAGACCGGTTTGCAGCCAAATGTGAAGAAGCTGGGATGAAGATCAGTGTGGCTAAAACCGAGGTTCTGGTCCTTTCAAGACCGCCTGCTCGGTGCGCTCTCCATGTTAGGGGAGCCTCATTGAGACAGGTGGAGAAATTCAAGTATCTCGGGATTGCATTCACGAGTGATGGACGGCAGGAGAAGGAATTAGATGCTCGGATCGGTGCAGCATGCTGTGTCAGACGTGAACTGTGGCGATCCGTGGTAACGAAACGCGAGCTGGGTAACAAAGCCAAGCTCTCCGTTTTCAAATCTGTCTTTGTCCCCATTCTCACCTATGGTCATGAGGCTTGGGTAATGACCGAAAGAGTGCGATCGCGGGTACAAGCGGCCGAAATGAGATTTCTGAGAGGTGTGGCAGGTGTTACCCTACTAGATAGAGTGTACAGCAGCACAGTAAGGGAATCTTTAGGTGTTGAGTCGCTACTTCTCCGCATTGAGAGATCTCAGTTGCGCTGGTATGGCCACGTGATACGGATGCCGCAAACTAGTCTTCCTAGGCAGTTGTTATTTTCCAAGCCGGTGGGTAAGAGACCAAGGGGTCGGCCTAGAACCAGGTGGCTAGACTACATGGAGAATCTGGGTTCGAGTCGCTTGGATATTACCAGGGAGGACATGCGCCTGATGGCGGAAGATCGCGATCGCTGGAGATCCTCCATAGGGCTGCTGCTCCCGCGACCCTAACGGATAAGCGGGTTTGAAAAGTAAGTAAGTAAGTAAGTAAGTATGAAACTTGTATGACGGTAGAGTCTAAAGAACACTTTAACCGGCTAATTTCTGTAAATTTAATGGCGAATATTTTTGTAAGAAATTATGTTAGATGAAAATTAACACCGTGAAGTTACTTATTTTGATGTAGGGAATGTATAAAAAAAGCTTGAATCTTTTATAAAAATGTAGTATTTTTAGGTGTTTCATTTCACGTAGAACGACTCAAATACGAAGATAGTATCATTGACCAAATCGTAATGCAACATGACCATTTCAACATCAAAGAATATACAATAAATTTTAACCGTTTTTCCTCTCATGTTAACATTAAAATTATATATTTCTTCATATATTACACGGTTATTCAAAATAATAGACTCAATTTTTTCTTGAAATATATGTGTATATGAACAATCTATGAGGAGTCATCTGAAATTAAAACCATTTATTTTTTTTTTCAAAGAAAATTACAAAACATAAAGGTAAACAACTAAGTGCACCTGAAACTATACATCTGTACCTACTTTTCCACATAGGAACTTTCACGATTTAGGCATTTATCCAACACTGCACCAGATTCAGAATACTCCGCTCATAAAACTCTATCTGCTGTGAATACAGACAATGGCGAACGGGAGATTTGTGTTCCTCGTCAGTCTCAAACCTCTGGCCACCTAGAAATCTCTTCATGGGACCAAAGAGGTAGTATTCCGAGGGCGCTAATGCTGGATTATAGGCTGGGTGGTCCAGAACCTCCCATCCGAAACAGACCAGTTTTGTTTGGATCGAAGTTGGTCACATGCAGGCGTGCGTTGTCACGAAGAAGTCGGACATCGTTTCCTCTTTCTGGTCGCTTATCGCGAATCGCATGTCGCGGTTTAGTTAACGTTTCACAATAGGTAGCGGCGTTGACGATTGGCCCACGAGGCAGGAACTCTGAATAGGGTGATTTGTATATCCCAGAAAATTGTAAGCATAATCTTCCGAGTTGAAGGAGAAACTTTGAATTTCTTGCGAAAAAGAGAATGTGGATATTTCCACACCACGCTTGCGGATGTAAACAATGCCATTCAGTAACGTACTTTCCTCCTGATTGTACAGCTGCAGGTGTTGCAGACTCCACGCGATCCTGTTGCCAGTCTATTCTGGTGTCAGACTTTCTGGAATCCAACGCGGATAGACTTTACGGTAACCAAGCTTCTTATGCATCATATCCCATGCAGATCCATAGGATATATGAAACGTTCACTCTCTTCTTTCAAGGAAATGCGACGGTTTTCTCTGATTGTGTTGTTAATGTCCTCGATAATGCTGGTATTGCCGCTACACTGTTTATCGGCAAACCTAACTCTTCCACCCCGAAACATTTTGCACTATTTGCAAACATTGGAATAGTCTCGACAGTCGGCACCGAAAACTTATACCATTTACGCATGCATTTTCGCGGGTTTCTTACTTTTTGCGACATGCAACTTTATAACAGCTCACTTTTCTATCCAAAATGTGGTAGCGGCTATAGCACGAACAGCATGTAAGAACTCTTGTTAGTCAATGTCTGTGCATGTACTCAGCTTTCTTTTTGGTTATGTTAACTTTACACAGTGACTGTATTCCCTACATTATATTTTGGCCCCTCAATATTTTTGGAACATCGTGAACGTAACCAAGCTCTATAAATAGCATCAGAATCATTTACCCCATCTTAGTTTTAGAATTTGTTATTCTACTTTAATTAATCATGAACTATTAATCTTTAATGATGAAAAATAGGAAAGAAAATTCCGCAGCCCGGAATCGAACCAGGAACCTTTGGCTGAACCTTTTTCATCATTAATTTGAATATTCTGAGGTAAGGCGTACTATTTAACCCTCAGTGATCATCTAATGATTTATTCTTTAAGAATTTACGCCTTAGGAAAGATAGTCCCAGCCGACGAATAGGTAACTGCTCTAACCAAGCCCTAAGGTCATGTAAATAGCGATTCGCTTTCATGGCCGCAGTGGCGCAATTGGTTAGCGCGTTGGCGGTCCGAGCCAAAGGTTCCTGTTTCGATTCCGGGCTGCGGGATTTTCTTTCCTATTTTTCATCATTAATTTGAATATTCTGAGGTAAGGCGTACTATTTAACCCTCAGTGATCATCTAATGATTTATTCTTTATTAATCTTTGTTCATAGTAAATTATGATTACTTTCAGTTAACTGAATTACTTATTTATTTACAAATTATAATTTTATTTCATATTTAATAAATCTTCATTAAAAATATCAAATAACCTACCAGACGTCTTTACGTTTATTAGAAGTTTATACAAAAAAGCTACTTATAAGAATGACCACCCATTTACACGATAACATGAAAACGGATTAACTGTTTCAAATTCTGTTTTCAGAAATATGACCATCAAGGTCTTAGTTCGGCAGTACCAACTTTTCAGAATTTTTCTTGGATCCCTTCAAGTCGAGTTCACGTGCTAAAACAGTGACTGTAAAAAATGCCAAATAATGGCATATCGTATAGCAATCGATTCATCAAGAATGAATAAACTGTTACTTTCTGCTTGTTTTAAGCATTGCTGACGTGAGCTAGTCCACTCGACGATCGCTTTGTCGACCACGGTTGCTCAAGTACTCATAATTTATATTATTATGTAGCGGAAGAATGGAGGTACGGGGGGGCGTTCAAATTTGATCTGGACTTTATTTTTTGTAAATTCCATTCTTGTAAAATCTAAACTTTCATTATTGGGATGGCAACTACCGCATATCATGCAAATTGTCAGATCGTCAGCCAAGAGCAGCGAAGGAAGAAAAAAAAAACCGACGATCCGACTCGACTCCGACAGCAAGTGAGAGGAA
The DNA here is from genome assembly GCA_023313115.1 of Rhysida immarginata. Lineage (NCBI taxonomy): Eukaryota > Metazoa > Arthropoda > Chilopoda > Scolopendromorpha > Scolopendridae > Rhysida > Rhysida immarginata. The sequence goes on along the minus strand of JAHWFO010117657.1, from coordinate 2,340,876 downwards.
GGAGAAGACGGAAAAAGCCAGTAGAGAAGGAAAGACAGCGAAGCCCGCCACCCGTAAAAAGAAATCAAAGAGGGAGACGAGGAAGGCCGCTCATTGGGTAAGACACTTAGTATGCAAATGAATTTCGGATATAAAAAGAGAAGAAAGGAAAGGAAAGCTAGATAGCGAGTCCCGACCCGAGATCATGATTGGAAGATGAGGAAGACGAGAGGCCATGCTTGGATTCCGCCGCCCAGGGAATATTCGGCTAGAAAGACTTCTCATCAGCATTCGACTTCATCATGGAGCAAGTCAGAGAGCCAGCTCCGTAAGTTCCGCCCAAGGATCGAAAATTATGAGCTGTCACACGTACGTCTACAGACGGGAGAAAGACGATTTCAACCCAGCATCGTGCTCTCGGACTGTGCACAAGGCAAGTGATATAAATTCTGGATTCTTGTAACTGAATTTGAGCCTCATATCCATAGTGCCTTCGAGGATATACCGGACGATCACGAAAGTGAATTTCGAGGAACATTGACTGGCTCAGCACCCAAGACTGGAGAATTTCAGCCACGGCCCGATTTGACAGGAGAGGAAGACGAAGACTAATGGATGTGTAGTACTTCATGTAAGCCCCTCTATTGGAACTTGTTTCTGATTGGAGGGGTATGGCCATAAATACAGGCTTCAATCCTTGACAGACATTGCTAACAGAGGACATTGATCAACTTGTTGATGACATCACCAGATGTATTAATAGTGCCATAGAAGCTAGTAAGTATCCATCAGAGAATAAACCTTCTCATCGAATCCAACTCACTCCTGGATTCCAACGCCTAATTGCTGAAAGAAACAGGACCCGTAGACTATGGCAACGCTATCGTGAACCTTGGCTCAAAACCAAGTACAAAGAGGAGATAAAAGAGCTTCGCGACGCTAGATGGAATGAAAAACTCAAAAGCTTGTCGGCTCTCGACAATTCCATTTGGAGTATGGTCAGAGCTTTACAGAAGAAGAAGAATGTTACGCTTCCTCCACTCCGTACACCACAAGGTGACTATGTGCAAACTGATCAGGACAAGGCCCAAGTCATTGCAGATTCACTGGAAATGCAGTTTGTTACTCCTACCAATGATAAGCCCGAGAGCCAAATCATGTCTCAGTGTGTGGAAGAAGGTATTGTCAACTTTCATGAAGTCCCACAGCATTTAACGAAAAACAGCATCGAGGCTGGAGAATTCGCCATCATCATAAGTAAACTGAAAAAGAAGAAGGCTCCAGGAAGAGACAAGGTGAGTAATAACGCCCTTATAATTCTCCCGAAGAACTTTATTGACTATCTCACTAATATCAATACATTCTGCTGGAAATTTTCTTACTTCCCTGTGGCTTGGAAGCAATCTATTGTGTTGAGTATCTCCAAGTAGGGGCAAAATCCTGCGATTCCGGCGAGTTACCGACCTATTAGCCTGCTACCCACGATGTCCAAAGTGTTGGAGAAAACGATTCTCGTCAGATTCCAAGACCACTGTCTAGCAAATGACCTTTTTCGGGAAGAGCAGTTTGGCTTTCGTGCTGCCCACTTTTGTCCGATGCAGATATGGAGGCTCGTTGAAGACCTGAGCACCCCCCTGAACCTCTCCAGGTGCTGTGGGGTGGTATTTCTCGATGTCAGTAAAGCTTTTGACCAGGTGTGGCATGAGGGCCTTGTCTACAAAATGATCAGAGACGGGTTCCCTGCCGATTTGATTTTGTTGGTGAAATCCTTTCTTGACGGCAGAAACTATCAAGCCAAAGTTGGAGAAAATCTTTCCACGCCCCGTGTTGTAAAGGCCGGTGTCCCTCAGGGTTCTGTCCTCGGGCCTGTGCTATTTAATTACTTTGTACATGATTTCCCGAAACCCGATAATTGTAATCTGTATTTTTATGCGGATGATACTGCCATTATGACATGGGCACACCAGCCGGCTCACGTTATCACTCGGCTGCAGTGCGCCTTGAAGCAGTTCGAAGACTGGTTTAACTGCTGGAAGTTGAACCTTAACGTCGGAAAGTGCAAGGCTTCGTACCTCAATAGGAAGCTCAAGCGTCCCCCAGATTCTCTTGTTCTGTTCAATAAGAAACTGGACTGGGTGGACAACTACAAGTATCTGGGAGTTATCATTGACTCAAGACTCTCATGGAGTCGGCATATGTCCTATGCTCTGAACAAAGCGAAGAGGGCTAAGTACAGTATCATATCTCTCATGGGTCGCAACAGCGCCCTCAGCATTGACAAAAAGCTACTTCTGTACAAATCGATTATCCGGACCATACTCCTTTATGGCATGCCTGCGTGGGCGACTATCTGTAAAACCAGATGGAGTGAACTACAGTCATTCCAGAATGTTACCCTGAGGACCATTGCTCAACTGGACAGAAGGACGGTGTAAAACCAATCCATCCACATGGATTTAAACATGGCCCATATCGGAAAGTTTATATAGGATCTCCTTTTGATTATGATACAGAAGATGAAGACTCACGAAAATAAACTTGTGAATGGAATACTGAAGAACTCATTGAATATGAACTGGCATACGAAGTATCGTAAACCTTCTTGAAGTCAATTTTGAAGATATTAGCAACGTCTCCTTCCCGGACTACTGGAAGATGTGATAATCTTCTTTCTACTTGTGTTTTTTACGAGGTGCGTTCAAGTTCTAAGGCCTCCTAATTTATTTTTGAAAA
>JAHWFO010117657.1:2229550-2308164 GCA_023313115.1 Rhysida immarginata | reverse complement strand
TGTAACCTGAGTCATACTGAAGAAGGCCACATTGTGACCGAAATGTATACATATATGGTGTATTAAATGGTTCTTGTGGACAAGTGGAGTCTCCTTTCTCTCTCTCATGTATAGAGGACCTGAAAGATGAAATTCGACTCAACATTGCCGAAATTTCCCAGCAATTATGTCAACATGTTATGGAAAATTTCCTCAAAAAAAGTGAATCTGTGCTACCAAGGTCATGTGCCAGATATTTTTTATCACACATAACTCCTTGTTTGTACTTTCTGATAAAGCAAAAATATTAACTCTCACGTGGATTTCGTCAAAGAAAGCGGCTCTCAAGAAAAGAGAAGGCGGATGACGTACAGAGGCGAGCTGACGTCGAAGATGTTATCCCGAAGGGATCACGTGGGTTACGGAAATTTGGATAGGACAAAAGAAACATGGAGGCGACGAGGTAGGAAGAAGACTGGGGTCGGCCGCGGAGAAAACGCAGTGAAAGCCCAATTCATGGTCTCCGACGACAGGAGCTACGAAAGGAACGCTTCCCGACGGCCTCCATGCCCCGAGCGACGACACGGAATTTATTGCCGAGCTACGGAGAGTTCCACGACGTCTTCGTGAAGGCGTTCGGCGAGCGACGCGACCGAGACGAACGACAGCGAGCGAACGGCGGCGAGGGAAGCTGTGAGCAGGTACAAGACCCGGCCGAGCTTTAAGGTAGGCTGGAAAAAGCCATTGAGAAGCTAATAGAATACTTAAGTTCTCCCACGCAAACGGCGGAGAATTTGCCGTACTCTGACGAACTGCCTTCCACCTTGAAAGAGTCAGCAGCGGAGAATGGACGGAGCCAGCCCGGCGAAAACGAAGGAATACGATTCCAACGAGGTTTCGTTACTTACGGTAGGCCCGTTATTTTAATTGACTGTATTTCCTATTTACGAGTAAACGGCGTGAGTAATTTGACAGTAATACGTACTCGATTCAAACTACGGCAATTGAACTATTCCGAGCAGCTTTCATTCCCGATGCGAACGACCTTTCGGAAAATGACGAGGCCTTAGGAGTGCTTCCCTTCTTTATTCGAAATTACTGTTTAAGAGGAACAGGTGGATTCATTCCGGGGTGCTCGTCTTCTTTTCCTTAGCATTTCCCGTAGCAACGCAGATTCATCATCTCTTTTTAATACTTACCCTTGTCGAATTACGGATGCGTAGGAAAGTTTCCGTTCATAGACATTCCACCCGATTTTAGACGAATGCGTACTCGAGGCGAAGTCGGTATCTAATTGACTATTTGGAACTTACGACATATTGTGTCTCCAGTTAATGCATCGTCTTTACTTTTGAACATTGTAGTGTGATAAGATTTCGGCGTGGGCTTAAATTTACCGACGAGCTTCAAACCGAGCTTCACCACGTAATATTTCAAGACAGTTTCGTGGATTTCAAGATTGTGTGAGCGTCAAGTGATAACGTTAGAATCTATCATCGATTTGGTGCTCTGAATTTCGAGATATCGGTGTATTATTAGTTTATACAGGCGAAGTGCGGATTCGCTTTCAACCTACAATGCTATCAGTGGCTCTATGATTTACTCCTTCATTAAGTGAATGTTGTGATATTTAAAGTTGCTAAATGTAATCTCCTTTGTGAAGTGTGTCTTTGCCAAGTGTACTGTTTTATGAATTTAATGGATGAGAAAGGTGCTAATGTGGCCTAAGGGCATTCTCACCTAAGAGCTTCAGTGTGTAATATTGTTTTACACACCAATATATATATATATATATCTAAGTAAGTGTGCATCAGAGTCATATTACATTTTACCTTGCCTAGTGTAGTATTGTTATTTCAATAAGCACCTACGACGGTTAATTGAAATTACATTATAAAATTTTTGTGTGTGAGTGTTTGTGCTGCGCCAGCTTCGATGTTTGCTTATTAGAAAAAAGGGCAAGATCGATATCAACGGCCATATAAGTGCAAGTGTCGAGTCGTTACATTTCATCTTCTTTGATCCGCAAATTTTGTGTGTCACGAGATTTCAACCAGGCGTTGTATCATCGACCACATCTCGCCAGTGTGCTTCGAGGAAGACAACGGATCCTACAGCGAGCGGCGTCAGTCAGATAGACCCTACAACTTACAAGCGCTACGGGGGATACACGTTGCATCGTTATTACTTCAATACCACATACTAAGTTGGGTGCGGTGAAATTCCAATGTACGAATTATCGTTATACTGACTCTAAGATTGACAATCGTCCAAGAAGAACTTTGTCAAAATATCAGTGTATCAAGCTTCCATTGTTCAGACTTTATTTCACTTCTCATATTATTTTGATTTTCCAAATAAAGTTTACTTTTCAATCTTATCGTTCCGGTCTTTTGTCTATATCTCTGCTAATCCACGTGACAATTACAAATTTTCCAATGAAAAATGCGTTTTGTTAAAAATTGAAATGTCAGCTCATTTTGGCAGATCCTTTATATACGAGGGGCGGTCTTAAATTTATTACAATTAAGGATTTTTCTACTACAGGTTGGAAAATCGCGTGACGTCACTATAGCAAAGTCGAGGCTAACGAGAAATACAGGCTTCGGCACTGAAAAGTCACCTGACCAAGATAGGTCTATTAACAATCAAACCTTCATTGTTTCCAACAAAAGAAAAAACACTGATTGTTAAAATACAAGATGGAAACAATGAAAATTACATTGTTAATAGACCTATCTTGGTCAGCTGACTTTTCAGTGCCGGAGCCTGTCTTTCTCGTTAGCCTCGAGCAAAGTCAAAGCCAACTAAAGAGACTTTGTTTCCATGTTCATTGTTTCCATCTTGGATTTTAACAATCAGCAATTTTTCATTTGTTGTAAACAATGAAGATTGGGTTGTTGCTTGAACTAACATGGTCAGGTGACGTTTCCGCGCCAGGGCGTAACCAGCGAAAGAGAAGGCCTCTGCGATTAAACGTAATATATTGTTATATCATCATAAATAGGGCATTGTTATTCGTATCTCTACCAATAATAAGCCATAAATTTGCCCTAACTAGGATGACGTAACAATGTATTACTTTTCATCGCAGAGGCCTTCTCTCTCGGTGGTTACGACCAGGGCCTGTCTTTCACGTGGGCTACGAGCAAAGTTTTGGCCGTATTTTTTCTTTGCTCTCCTGATGGTGCAAAAAACAGTGTAGTGGGTAGATTTCTAATTTATTCTATAGGATTGGTGATAAAAATCACTGAAATAATTGATTTCTTTATTTGATTTTCACCTCAGCATTTTAAACTTTAAGAAATAATTAATTTTAATCGTTATCATGAAACAATGATTAAAAACAATTTCTATATTATGAAGTTAAGATCTACCAATAAATTAATGTAAAAATTGCTTAATAATAATGGTGTTCAAATTAATCATATTTAATCATTGTTTTGTGATTTTCTGGGGAAATTGTCACAAAAATTTGAAAATAAATTATATAAACGGGATTTAATTAAACCGTTATTAACAAATCGACATTTAAATTATTTTATAGGTAACTCTAGTTTTCTAGTTATAAGTTCATCCTTTAATTTAAAGAAAATAAAAGGGGTGACCCTGTACGAGCAAAATGATAGGAAAAGGCGGGAAATCGTGTCCTCCCTCTCTTGAAGAATTGAGACGAGAATGAGAGGAAACGCGGGGAGGAGGTAAGGTAACGAAATAAGTCACGTTTCAAATCTTTGGAAAGAGAAAGAAGCGATTGAGAGCGTGAAAAGAGAGGATGCTGATGGCCATGGGTCAGCATCAGTGCCAGCACTGTTACGCAATGTATTCTCTTATGAACGAATGATACCAAGGCTTTTTCTATCTTTTTATGAGAGAAAGGTGGCTTGAATAAGACCACTAACATACGGGCTATCGATCGTCATACGACATATGGATGCTTCTCTTCTAACTGGATCGCTTGGAGCTCTGAGTAGTTTAAAACGTGTATTCGGATCATACGATTTATAACGCGTTTTGCGTTCTTCAGGAAAAAATACTGAGAAAAAGTTCAGTCTGTAAATAGAAAGCCTATACTAATCTACTGTGAGCGATAAAAATTCTCCCCACTACAGTATTCGCAGCATCACTGTATCAGCCAGAGAAAAAAAAGGGATTTTCCAACCTGTAGTTGAATCCAACCTTGTTATATATAATCAACGTGAAAGAACGATCACTTATGAATATGTGTGGTGTCACTGGGAAGCGACATCCTCGAGTGCTGAAGGCTACAAAACAGCGTTTGGAGCCTTAGCGCTAAACGCCGCTAAAGTGTCGAAAGCAACATGCCGCAGCCCGACGGAAAATTGGAGATGCGAGTCGCTAAAAAGGGGAAAAAATCCAAACGAATCTATGAGCAGTTAGTGGCCGTTTATTGTAACAATGCCCCATTGTACGAAACAGTCGCCATGTGGCGTCGTCCTTTCCAGTGCGGGTAGATTCAATCTAAAGCGGACGCCCCTTTATCTGTGAGGAGACACAAATGGCGAAGTAAGTGGAGATGTTAGACCTCTCAGACCCCCATATCATAGTGGAACAGATCATGGGTCAATCTTCTGCAGGACAACGCGCCAGCACATTCTACACATGAGAACATGCGCGTTGCGGCGGAGTTGGAGTTCGAAATACTGCCCTATCCGCCGTATTTACCCGAGCTATCCCCAAACGACTTTTCTTCCCTCGCCTGAAGAACCCGCTTCGTGGACGGCATTTCCACGACGACGACGAGGTCACCTCCGAAATTGTGCAGTTCCTCAACAGCCAAAAGGAGGACTTCTATAAAAGTAGCATGCAGCAAGTTGTCCTTCATTGGAAAAAGTGCCTGTGTCCTCAGGAGATGTATATGTGGAGAAGCAATGACATTATCACCGTGCAACGTCACTCCACCTCTCAATCTTCTGGCTGATTATAAGGACTTTATCACTGCCCCTCATAATGCCAGACGCGTGGCGTTCAAAATTGATCTGGACTTTATTTTTTGTAAATTTCATTGTTGTAAAATTCTAAACTTTCATTGTTGGGTTGGCAAGTATTGTTTATTTAAACGAAGGTGTGAAAACATCTGAAAGTCATCAGAGACTTCAAAGAGAGTTCACCGAGTCATGTTTGTCTCGATCATCCGTCTTTGCTTGGTGCCAAAAGCTTGAAAGAGAATCCACCAGTAATGAACCTCATACGGCAAGGCCAGCAACTGCTGTCAATGATGGCATCATCGCAGGAACAAATGAGCTGATAAGATACAACAGGCGAATTCATGTCCGTAATAGGCTTTAATACTGAACATCAGCACTGACAGTGTGGACACCATCATCCACGATAAGCTGAACTTCAACAAGATCTGTGCCAGACGGGTCCCTAAGCAACTCTCCGAGGATCGCAAAACCACCCGGGAAGAAAACTGTTCCATGCTGCTGCAGTGATATGTCAGGGAATGTGACAGCTTACTAAGGCGTGTTGTGGCCACCGACGAGACATAGATTCATCACCATACTCCTGAAAGCAAGCGTGCGAGCATTGAATGGCGACACAGTGACTCACTACGACCCAAGTAATTCAAGATGACACCGTCGGCAACGAAAATGATGGCGATTGTATTCTGAGGGACATCAAGGGTATCATTTTTGTCGATTTTCTGGCAGAACGTCGAACCATAAATGCACTCTACTTCTGCGATATTTTGAGAATGTCTCTGAAGGCGGCACTAAGGAAAAAGCGACCATGACTCCTTACCAGTGATGTTTGTTTTCTGCACAATAATACCAGACCACACACAACCAAACTGACTATGGACACACTGACGGAACTCAAATGGGACATCTTACCACATCCTCCTCCATTCAGCCCAGATCTCTCCCCTTTCGACTAGCACCTTTTTGGACCATTGAAAGAGTTCTTGGGAGGACAGAGGTTCGGCTACAATGAGGAAGTGAAAAAGGCTGTCCTGACGTGGTTTCGACATCAGCTTAAAGATTTCTACAGAAACTGTATCCAGATGCTCCCAGAAGGCTGGAAAAAAATATGAAGAAAAGCAAGGAGAGTCAAATAAATAATAAATAAAGTCCAGGTGAAATTTGAACGCTCCTCGTATATGATATACGAGGTGCTGACCAAACTTTCCGGAAATGTACCTCTATAAAATACGGAACTTATCCGATCCTTTAATTTCCACCATCACCATCAAAATAGTCTCCTTGGGCATCTATACATTGCGCCCAGTGATGCACCCACTTCTGGAAGCATGTTGTTTTTGTTGAGGAAGTTCCTCACAGCGATCGATGTGTGCGCCTGAGCATATCGTGATGGAGCAGCCAGTCTTTCTTCTTCCATATCTCTGGCCTTTTTGCCCCCGTTTTCCCTCAATCGTCTCAAAACGTCCTGTATGACAGTTCAAGGCGATCACAAACATTGTGTATGGTCTGATTTCGCTCCTCTCGGATCGCGTCAGGCAGTTTCCTGATCATTTCCAGAGTTGTGCTTGGTGATAGTCGACTAGAATGCTTTCTGTCTTCCATAGACTCCCGACCATCTTTGAAACGCTTATACCGCTCAAATGTTTGAGTTTGGCTTATAACTTGTTCACCAAAAGCCTCCTTCAACAGTCTGTGGGTTTCAGCGAAGTTTTCTTCAGCTTTAATATCAAGAACCGCAACACGACTAACACAAAGAGTAACAAAAACAGCTCAAACTCAAAATCACCTGGACATAGGATGATACTGCTTGGCACAATTACAGCTGAGACGTACCCCTAACACCATCTATCGGCAAAACTTCGTACATCTTAACAGAATAAAACAATTTCTGGAACTTTTGGGTAGCACCTCGTATATAAATCAATTTTCGGAATTTCTTCAAGTTGCAAATTTAATAATAAAATGACCTCTAATGAGTTCAGTAACAATAATAAAACACCATATATGAGTGGCCAGCGAAAAGAAACCTGAAGGGAAAATAATAGATTCCGAGAAAAACGCGTTTAAAGTTTGAAGACGTGTACGAACATGGTACGCAACTCTGCCTGTGATGCGAGTTCAGGGGAGGTTAGGTTTGGTTAGGTTGAATCAATTGGTTTCCAAAAGCGACAGATAGTTGATGATAACCGCAAGCGCTTTACGTTTCACGAAATAAAGCGGCACAGCAAGCAAATGCATGTTGCTGCATTCCGATTGGTCGGTGGTTATGAAGTCATCACAAGCCACAACCATTCGCACGCTTCGGGTGTTCATTCTATTCTCGATTGGAATGGAGTCGGCCAACGTGCAGGTTTAAACTGCCCTTAACTCTAATATTATATCTGCGTGTGGTACGTGCTTTTGCCTTCACATAATTTACGTGTAATCCAGTTTTTCTGAATGGTTGAGCCCCTGCCACCGCTGCCGCCGCCACCGCCGCGGCCTCAAATTCGACACGAGGCAGTGAACTCCCCGGTTCAAATTATTTGGGAAATGGTTCGAGGTGCGGCGCTCCAGGCGGGCGCTGAGTCGCGCCACGCCGAAAAGAATTTGTGAAACCCGCTTTAACGAAGAAGTTCCACTGGTGATGATGTTGAAGGATTTTAGCATTGTGGCACTTGTGATCCGAAAGTGCGTTACATGTTTTTTACATTTTTTCATAACAATTCTTCGAAAACAACTTGTGTTTTATGATACATTGGTTACGGATTCAATGTGTTTGCCTGTGAACATCCACGTTGTTTTACTAAAGAATTCGTCACGGCAAAACAATTATTAGTTTCATGAAAAAATGTAACACACTTCTGGATCACACGGTACAAAAATTATGAATTCGTGATAAGCCATATTACCATTCAGGAATTTATGGCGTATGATTATGCTTTAAGTTGTTTTCCAGTAAGCCATCTAAGTTTGAGAGAAAATGCCATTATTGAGAAAGGGAAAAAACAACTTTAAGGATATTGCGCTTTTATAGGTTTTATTGTGAGAAATATAAAAACTATGTATCGTTAGAGATGAAAATATATTTTTTCTAATTGTTTAAATTGAAAGAAAAGATAGGAAGTTTAGGTGATATGGGAAAAACCTTCATTCCTGCTGTAGACAAGCTCCGGAATGACATGGGAAAACCATTTATTTATTTGTTGTTATGCACTATTGGACAAATAAAGTGAAACACACAAAAAATGTCACAGGAACAAACCACTTTGCCAATATGTATGTAATACCCGTAGTCATGTTTAAGTGATGTTAGTGATGTCTGAATGATGTAATCAGAATTCGTAATATTCATGTATCCACGAGTCACTTAAATGCCACTGCACGGACAGCAAATTTAGAATTTCTGACAGTACTGAGTGATCACAGAGCAAGCCTGGCCATCGACAGCGACCTCAGTACCACCATTTGGAGCCCTTTTGAAAGGGGACGAATATTGGGCTTGCTGGAGACTGGTTGATCTGTTGGTAAAATTGCCTGTTATATAAACCGTGGAGTGAGTACCCTGACACGGTGTACTGCGGCATGGAGAGAGGAAGCAAGGAGATACGCTTCTGGCAGCCAGCGTCGCCTTCCAAACCGGAGGACAAACACATCAGATGTGCGACAGCGTACCCAACCTCTACATCCACACAGATCAAGCTATTTGTGTGTGGCGATTTCTAGCAAGAACAGGACCATACGACGACGTCTGAATGGAAGTGGAATACAGGAATTACCATTGACCTGATCCCTTGTCAAAGACGTCTTCTGCGACGAAGAGAACGTGAGGACTGGAGGCAGGAATGGCGGCACATTGCATTCTCGTAAGAATGAAGGTTTATTTTCGTTGGCAACGATGGACGCATTAAAATATGGCGTCGCAGGTGTATTCGTAGTCATTCGGCATCGTGGGGAACGCCATAGAGGTCCGGCTCCTGGAGTTATAGTGCAGGGAACAATGACAGCCCATGAGATCCTTAAGTCCTATTTACCGCCTTTCTCCGATACATAGCAAATGCATACAAGGCAGTGCTCGCCCACATACCGCAGCCACTGTTCAATAGGTCACCTGCCTAGGTCACCAGATCTTTTGCCAATTGAGTATCTCTGGGACCATCAGGGCAGGTGTTTTCGCCGGAGCTCGCAACTTTGGGTGCCTTTGGAAGAAGAATGGCGGAATGTGTCTCAGCACACCATACGAGGCACCTGTACGTAACAATGCAACATCGAACTGCCTCCTATCTGAATGCCAGAGGGGCCCACATCACGTATTAAACTCTGCCATGTTCAGTAAACGTCTACACATGAGGAACAGTCGCCACACTTTTTGTCAAGTGTGGGTGCTAGATTGGTAGATCATAACTTTTTTACAATGAATTTTTCATGCAAACAGTTTTCATAAAGTTTTCACGTCTCGTACAGGGTATTTCACTTTCTCTGTCCAGTAGTGTATTATAGACCTTCAATACATATCCCTACTCTTTAAAAATCATCTTTTTTTTCTTGCTATATTCTGAAATGTTAGTTTGATTGCTGTTAATTCTGATCTCTGGTAATTTTGAGGCTTTTTTAATTTATTAAATTCTTCCTATTTGCAAACATTTTAATAAAAATATTGGTAAAAACGTGCTATTGCTTTTATAAACATAGCTTTAAATTAAACTCCTGGGATTTCTTCGTTTGTTAAGAGATTAGAGTATATCTAAGAATTATACGTATGTCATAAGCAATAATGTATGTCAAGAAAGTGTAAGAAAATGATTACACTGCCAAGTATCACGCAATACATGTTTGAAACAACGATTCTTCATTTTCAATCTAATATAAATTGTATTTTTAATCTAATTAATATTTTTAGAGATTGATAAATATAGTGATTAAAATTATTATCCTGTGTTTGAATGAAAGCACCGAGAGTATTTAAACACAAAGTTATCTTCATATTCAGAGCAAAACTAAGAGGCGCACAAATATTGACTTAATTGCAAATGAAAAAAGAAGTGAAATTGCGTGGAAGGAAACATCAATATCACAAGTAGTCGGTATTCTTTGTAGCAAATTTTTCAATAAGTTATCACATTTATTTATAAATTATCAGATCAGATGAAAAGTGAAGTCTAATATGGATACAATAATATAAAAATAATAATTTATTATTAAATTAGCCAGATGGCTAAATTAATATTCAATAAAATGGAGCGTTATATAAAAACATGAAGAAAAATGTTTAACAACCAAAAGTAAATATAAGACGTGACAGAAACAGAAAAATCAAATTATAAAAGTGACAACTGTGAATTTATCTTAGAGGTTTAAAACTGAGTACCTGAAATGCCACCTTATCGCTTTTTATCGCCAATAAAATTCTGTAGGAAATCTCTCTAATATTGCTTCGGTAATAAATTTTAACCTACATTCTTCTCCATGTCTTCTGTGACCTGGTGGTTAGTCCCAAGGAAATAAATGAAGAAATATGAAACAGTCAAGTGCAAACTGAATTCGGGGTCGATGTTAGCATGGAAACGTCTTTGTTATTGCAGCCTATGAAGCTCGAACGAAATTGACCGTTTAGGATTTTAAAAACAAAAATTCCTTTTAAAGAACCATTGATTTGGACTGTTTACAATTTCGTATGAAGACTTCCTACAATTAACGGAAAATAATCTATTTTTTTTGGAATTTATATTAAAAATAGATCCAGAAGTTTAAAAAATTAAATAATACAATAAATTCAAATTAAGTGTATAGAACTAGATTTGCTCTAATATGATAAAACAAACTGATTTCAAATTCAACTTTAACAATAGGTTACTCTTAAGCTTTTTAATTAAAGAGCAAATAAAAACATTCAAATATTTTCATTTATCTTATATCAAATATAAATTTTCAATATAAAGTAACAAAAAATTTAAATAGCTCATAACATATAAATGCATCCCAGTTTATAAATTAATATTTTTATGTATTTTATGCACAGCCTTGAAAAAAATAATCGATAAGCCGGAAGTTTATTTCATTTTATAAAAATAACATTATATTAAAGAGGAGAATGTATTCATTTACGATGGAAAAATATTCAAGTAGGACTGTCTTCAAAGAAAAACTTACGTAAATTCAAGGAAATATTTGAGATTATATTTTTCATTCTTAGTATACATTGTCTTGTTCTTTGTACGTGTATTTATTGGAAGAGATATATTGTATATTAAATTAAAATTCAATTATTATTATTATATAAACATACGTTTCATGATTCCAAATGTTTTAAGTGCTCCAGTGAATGCTGTAATTAAAAAAAAATGAAGTATGTTTTTGTTTTATTTGCTATATATATATTTTTAATGTAAATCTAATTTTTAAGCATAATTAACTTACTATATTTGTTCATATGCTTCATTTTTCATTGAAACAAATACTTCCTATAATGTTTTTTTCCCTCAGAATATTATGCCGAGTTCTTAATTACCTTATAGTGTTAAATTATATACAGAATGTTAATTAACGTGTTGGAAAGTTTGGGAAAGTGATAGATGACAGTAACCGTAGATGTTGACCATTAATAAGTTTATGGATTTAACCTGACAATCTCTTCTCGTATGCCATCATCAGAGGGCACATCTACAAATCATTTGGAGGATGGATCAATGAATTATATAAGCTGATCAGTGATGGAGTTGATAGGTTAAAAAAAGTAATGGATGATGTGAGAATACAGAATGTCAATCAGTTACCGTATTTTTTTGAATAAATGACGCGGCGTTTATTTCATGTTAACTTATTAGGGCGGCGTTAGTTTGAGAGGGCGGCCGTAAATGCATTCATTGTGATTTACGTCACCCTTTTTTAATATATTTTTATGGTTTTAGCATCATAACTTTTGAAAGGATTGACCTAGAGGCTTGAACTTTTATACACACGTAGGCCCTAGAGAGAAGACGATGGCAAAAAAATAGCGAATCCTCTAGGGTGATCCAGGGCCCCTCAGGGGCCACTTGTATAAATTCATGGTTCTTTTATTATCTTTTGAACCATGAAAGAACTTTTTTAGAGGCCTAAAATCCTGAAATTTCGTAAATTTGTAGTGCGGTTTTAAATAGATAAAGTGATATAAGCCTCTAGGGCTCCGTCGGAGGTCCTGAGGCTCCAAATACAATTGTAACTTTAACATTTGAATGGAACGACCTAGGAAGCCTGAAATTTTGTATATTTATTGTGTGGTGCTAAAAAAATACAGCAAATATACAAGAAATGTGATCTAGGCCTCTTGGGCCTCGCCAGAAGACCCCGAGGCCTCCAATACAAATCAAGTTATAACATTTGAACGGAAAGGTCTAGAAACCTGAAATTTTATACTAAGAAATGTTGCCAATATAGAAAAAAGCTGATATAAGCTTCTAGGACCCTGCCAGGGGCCTCGAGGCACCAAATACAATTGAAGCTATAACATTTAATCGGAAAGGCCTAGGAACTGATATTTTGTATATTCACAGTGTGGTACTACAAAAATATTGTAAATATACAAAAACGTAATATAGGCCCCAGCAGAGCCTCAGAGCTCGGAAATTGAAAATTTCTGCCCCTCTACTTATTATAGTCACCGTCAGATTCAACTAACACCTCCAAGTGAGAAAAATTAGCACTATGCAGTGAGGCAGGCGGCAGCAGCTCCCGTAGACTCAACAATGAAAGGCCGTGTTAAAGCTGGCATTTTTACTTATTTCGCTTTAAAACTGTTTGTTTTGCATTCGTTTCATTTCCAGACATATTCAGATGGCGAATCAAACAGAAAAAGGTTAGCATAATTCCCTGTTTTATTAACCCAACGTGGGTTATAAGAGATTTGCTGTGGATCCGATTTAGTCGCTGGATGCATAAGATGTATAGAAATAGGAATTAGCGCCTACGGGTGTTACTGTTATTATCACTATTACAGTTACTTATATCTCCCCCATCGAACTCTTGTTTGATGATTCGATCACCTTCGTACGACGCGTTGTACGATTACATGTAGTACGTACGGTTTGAACTCTCCCTCCTATTCCCGTGAGAGCCCCATTACCTAGCAACTTTCTACCGCGTTTAGTCCGTGTATCTCGGTAATTCTTGCGCTGAAATGGTAGAGGTATTGCACAAGTACTTCTTTTTAGTAGATAGTACAAACCTAGCGTCAATAAACTTCGGACACCAAGTAATTTGGCTAAAAACACAGTGAAAAGTGCATACAGAGGATTGCAGGCTAATGAAAATAGATTTACTGAGTATATGTAACAATATCAACATCGATTCAGAATCGATTTAATGGTGTGAAATAATTTATTCAAATTTATGTAAAATTGCGTTGTCAACAGGTTTCAAAGAACTTCGTACACAAGGGATCGCCAGCATATAGAACTTTCCTGAAGGCTGTAGAAACGCCCAGAATGCTTTGCATCAGGCTTTAAAAGCACTGTCCACGCGACAGAGCACAGTATTCGTGTTGTTTTGAACCATGGGACGTGGTAAGCCAGTAGAAACCTGTATACGGCAAAAAATTATACAACAGTTCTAGAATAACAAATCCCAGCGAGCTATTGCCCATGAATTATCAGTTCCACTCTCTACTGTTAATGGGATCATCAAGCGTTTCAGAGAAATCGGGAAAACAGAACCAGGGACTGCACCAGACAAGCAGCGATTTTTGAATGTTAGGGACCTACGAGTATTTCGACGTTATATTGTGAAAAACAGGCATGCTCCCATAAGTGAAATGACTGTTTGGGCTCGAGAATATTTTCATATACCCATATCCGAAAGCACAGTCCGCCGTTACATCAGAAGATGCAACTATTACTTATACGCTACAAAGAGGAAGCCATTTATGAGCACTGTAGCTAAGCGTCGCCGGGTAGCATGGGCCAGAACCCATCTAAATTGGACCCTTGCTCAGTGGAATAGTGTTCTGTGGTCCGACGAGTCCACCTTTGCAGTGATGTATGGCAACAACGGTCGCAAGGTGCTAAGGACCAAGCACGAAAGTAATCATCCCGACTGTTACCAGAGGAAAGTTCAGAAGCCTGCATCGCTGATGGTGTGGGGCTGCATGAGTGCAGCCGGGACAGGATCGCTTCACTTTTGCGAGGGAACTATATAACTCTGATGCCTATATAAACATTATTCAACAGCATCTGCGTCCATCCCGCCAAAAGTTGTTCAATAGAAGAGCTAGCATCTTTCAGCAGGACAACGCGAAGCCTCATGCTGCTCGGAACACCAAGGCTTGGCTACAACAGCAGCGTTTCAGGGTGCCTGCAGCCCAGATCCGTCACCCATTGAAAATGTATGGCTCATTTTAAAGCAAAAAGTCAGACAGCGGAAGCCTCGAACACTGCAGCAGTTGCGGGCGTGTATTTTCGAAGAGTGGGACAAAATTCCAGTAGAAACAACGCAGAAGTTAGTGTCCAGCATGCCTCAACGACTTCGGAGCGTCATTCGTCGGAAAGGTGACGCCACTCAGTGGTAATGTGCAATAAACGGTACGGTGTACGAAGTTCATTGCAACGTTTTGAAAACGGAACATTACAAAAAGTCGCTTATTTAATTTTCTCGTTTTCTTTTTTATGTTAAAATCCTATATCACAGTTGTACCAAAGCTCAGTGCACTCAATAAAGTAATTTTCATTTGTTTACAATTAATTTCGTTGTACTTATCCAAAATTCTGTAGGTGTCCGAAGTTCATTGACGCTAGGGTTGTAGTTGTAATTTCATTGGACGTTTCAATAGCCTTCGTACGATCACCTACTTTTTAAGTATCCTACGTTTAGTCCGACCCCTGCCACATTCAGGATGAATTAATTTATCCAATTACTTAAATTACATACATTATAGATGCTTGTAATAACCTTTATTCAGTACCGGTGAAGCTTCCTGATAATCCAATATACAGTGTGATTCAAATTCAATGTAAAAAACTTTTAGGGGAGGTAGTATGGGTGATTCTAACCAAAAAACTTCATATGAACATGGATCCGAATTTGAACGCTAACTGATATATGAACAGAAATAAAAACCCCGCCACCAAGCTCAACAAGTTAATAATTCAGGTTCTTTAATATCCAGGATGATGAAATTTGGCGGAGTAAAATGGTACATAAAACTGTGTACACCATTAAAATTTGATCGTATTCGAACAATTTCGTATTCAAAATCGTAACAATGCTCACGTGCGTAACTCGGAAACTACTCGTTGGAATTCGAGCAAATTTTAGCGGTATACACAGTTTTATGTACCCTATTATCCCAAATTTCATCATCCTAGATCTTAAAGAACCCGAGTTATTAACTTGTTGATCTTGGTGGCGGGGTTAGGTTTATTTCTGTTCATATCTCAGAGTTCAAATTCGGACTCATGTTCATATGAACTTTTTTGCTTAGAATCACCCATACTACCTCTCCTAAAAGTTTTTTACATTGAATTTGAATCACCCTGTATATTTTTAATGCCAAGGTTTTTTTCCCATTTTCAACTTCACTATCCATTCCAAATAGGGGGCTTTGTTTCGAGGAAATTTATGAAAGCGGATCTTTTTTTCGCGCCCATAGGGGCCAAAATATCCTGGCACACAACAATATCGTACCATTTTCTGTTAAAAATAGTAGTTTGCTTTTGCTTCAGCAGGATTCGCTAGTTAACTTTCGGTAAATTTCTACCCGTTTCATTTTTCCCAACACGCATTCCTGGAGCTGGCTGGCTAACTGCCTCGTACTGCCTCACTGCACCGCCATTACAGCTGAAACGACAGTAGCGCCACTCGACCTTGATGGTAATTGTCGGTGACCATAGTCATGAGCTGCTACTGCTCGTAACATTTTATGCTAAAACCCTTATATCGTTGGATAACGATGCCTTAACTAATTTTTTAAATTTAAGATTTTTAATATTTTTATAATATTTTATAATATAATATTTTTAATATAATATTTTTCTATACCTTTAATTTTTTAATATTTTTTGAAAATTTTAAATTTATGGGTAAATATTTTAAATTTCTATTTTTCTAATAAAATTATCTTATTATACCTTAATAATAAATATTTCTTTAAAAAAAGGTAATAATTAATTTTCTAAATAAAAAATTGGTAATTAATTTTTCAACAAAAGCTGCGGCGTTTCTTTCAGGGCGGCGTTTATTTAATTTTAACTTTTTATGACGCGTTGTCCATTAGAGGATGACGATAAAATGACGACGGCTATTATTCAAAGAAACACCGTATATAATGAAAAGGTGAAATGACTGACACTATAAAATGAACTAAAGTGACACAAAGGAATAATACAGGAAATAATAAATAATAATAATAATTAAATAATAATACGAAAAATTATTGTATATCCCTCTTCCAATAGAGGGCTTCGGCCCGGATTCACAAATGCGTCCTTAAAGACTGAGCGTCGTTAGAACCACTAACGATGTTTATTGCTAAAGTCTGTCTCAAAAGTATAGAGACTTTGCAAAAACTGTCACATTGTCACGGAATTTTAATAATTCCGGCGACATGGTCGATCGTTTTCGCTCTAGAATAGTTTACAATTCGGAGCGAAAACGAAATCGACGTCGTCATCATCCGCTACAACATCATAACGCAGGAGCCAATGAGGGAGGAGCGACGCTCTCGAGTGCGGGCTCGAAGCGAGAGCAAGAGGAGAGAGACAGAAAGAGATTGGCGACGACCGATGGGCGACTGAGGATAGGGAATCTCCTGGCCACGAGCGACACGAGGCATCGGGACGGTTTGGTGACCGGTTCGCCGACGGAGAGGGTTCGTCCGCAAGCGACTGCGACGGATACGGCTACGGAGTCGAAGTGCGCTTCGTTGTGTGGGACACTGCCATGCGGAGAAGCTCGTTTGGCGGAGCATTATTCCGACGCCGATTACGAGAGCCCTCAACGTGAAGGGTGCACGTCGCCGGCGCTCAGCTTGCTTCTACGTTCACCGAGTGTCTCAGCCGCCGACCGTGGATTCGGCCTGGTGAGTGTATGGTTTATTGTAGGCTGTGCGGCCGTAATAGTTAAGGGAGCTTTCCCTGAGTTAAGGCGCCGTGACGTATGTGTGTGCTCGCCGGTGTGTGGTCTTTGGCCCAGCGGGATGCGAGCCTATTTCACGAACGATTTTGGCTTCGTAATAATTATGCCCAAGTGAAATGCCTCCTTCCTCATGTGCAAATCTTAGCCCATTATGCCTGTCTGTGCTTTTAATGTTAATAAGTTAGCACAGTTTGTTTTGTCATTTTAATTGATATGTTATCTATCTCAGGTCGGTTGTAACTTTGAATCTCCGAACTGGAAAATAACAAGAACGTTACTTATTGTCTGTTTTAGTGACTATCTTGATTATAATTCTAATGATAATGGACTCCCCCCTGACTGTAGAACTTTTACCGATATTGACTTTTGTGATGAAATTTTATTTAACTAGTTCTGGCTCTCGCAATTGGAACTTTTAGTACGCGAGTGCGCCGTCGTGTTACCGTATACTATTGTGTAACAGCGAAACTCATGTAAATGTTCGCTGTAAATTGCGATATCTGTTACAGTTGGTTTTTGCTATACGTAATTAGTTTAAGCCTTTGTATGCTTCAATGTGTTCTATTTGTTTAGAATGTTTAAGCTGTAGGTTAGCTAGCTTTAAAGGGTTTCAGATACCGACCCAGCTAATTTGCTATTTCTTATTTGGCTTATACCCAATGTTTTGCTTTAAGCTATAAAACTTTTCGGCTATTAGACTTTAGCTCTTAAGTTTTAGCTGCCTACCCGGGTGGCCAAAGCGGGTAGGTGTCGGGAGTTAGCTTCCGACCAGCGAAAGCTGTGGGCCAAGTTCATGTTGCCTCGTTAGAGGTGTTTAATGTTTTACGTTGGGTGTTGCATAATGCCACCTGTAAGATCTCTTTAGATCTTAACTCCGTAGAGGGCAATACCATCTGCCCATCTGCTTCAAAAGAAGCAGCTCGGCTGCCGGATAGTTATTATATTGTAGTTATCATTTGAGTCATTTATTCTTGTAGCTTTATGTGCTTTGGTTTAGCTCTTAAGCTTTGTTTTAGATTAACTGACTATATGATAATTGTAAAGGCTACGTTAAAGCCTTTGTTGTAAGTTACTTTTGGGTGATTTTGGTATTTACAGTTAAGACATTAATTGTCGTATTCAATTGCTTAGCTTGTGAGCTTTGGTTAGGTTACAAGCTTAATTGTAATTGTAAAGGCTTTCGTTAGAGCCTTTGATGTAATTTACGTTTAGGGGAATTTGGTAATTACAGTTTTTGGATTTGAACTCATTAATCGTCGTATTCATTTGTTTAGCTTGTAAGCTTCGGTTAGGTTACTAGCTGAATTGTAATGTAAAGGCTTACATTTAAGCCTCTGATGTTTTTCACTTCTAGGCCAAACGGTCCTTGAAGGTTAGGATTAATTTAAGCATTTTCTTTTAATTGAAATTATCTCGCACTAAGGTGCAGGTAAAGTTAAACTGTTCATGTTTATCTTTGTCTGATACTTATTGCATTTTTGTGAATTGTTATCATATCTATTTTTGCAAAGGGAGCCCATTCGACTCCTCTTTATCTTTTGCTATATTTACATCATTTATAATAAACTTTATCTTTATTTTACTCTAATTTCGTGCGCTGTTGCATGTCATTTAAATTCCACTGCGCTACTCCAAATTATAGCTTAAATACATGTGACACACATTAGCACATCAGTAAATTTTTTGACCATACCAAATAAAACACTATTTATTCACACTGTGAACATGATTATTACATATTTTCAAAAATAAATAGCTTTTCGTTTTTTTACAAAAAAATATTTTGAAATAATCAGTACAAAAAAGTGTCTCAAAAGTATAGAGACTCACCTCCAAACTGAATGGTCATAACCTGTTTTAAATAAAATTGACCCTTTGTAATAGTCCAAATTATAAAGTAAGTTATAATTTGTATTTAATTTCTGCACAATAAAGAGTGACAATGGTGGAAAAGACATTTCTAAAGATGAAATACAATGTAAGTGAAATCTGGAGGTTGACAGCAAATGGCAAGACAGATAGAGAAATTTCTGCTGAAATTGGAAGATCCAAGCCTGTTGTACACAAAATCATTGCAGAGCAACGGATATGTGAAGCTAAGAAGAGAACAGGATGGCCAACAAGCACTACTGAACGAGATGTGCGCCAGATTTTTCGGCTTGCTGCTACTGGTACAAATTCCTTACGGAAAATACCACGTGAATTGGGTGGACAAATATCCAAAGATACTGCACACAGAAGTATTAAGGCAAATCCTGTACTTGCTTACACCAGGAAGAAGACAAAACCACGTCTAACCAAGGAGCACAAGAGAGTTCGATTGGAATGGGCTCGGTAGCGTATGTCGTGTACAGATGAGTGGCTTTCTGTAATTTTTTCTGATGAAAAGAAGTGGAACCTGGATGGTCCTGATGGAAATGCATTTTACTGGCATGATTTGAGGAAGGAACCAGAATCCTTTTATAGCAACCAGCAAGGCGGTGGAAGTGTGATGGTGTGGGGTGGATTCTCCTTCAATGGGACTACCAGTTTGGCATTTTTGACTGGGAGACAAAACTCCTTAAAGTACCAAGAAACACTAGAAAACCACTTGGTACCTTTCATGTCTTTTTTGGTTGGGAACAATGGCATTTTTCAGCAGGACAATGCTAGTGTACACAAATCGCAGTCAACAAACCAGTGGTTTGAAGCACAGGGTATCAATGTGATGAAGTGGCCAGCCAAAAGTCCGGATTTGAATGCTATTGAGAACCTTTGGGCAGTGATGACACACAAAATTTATGCAAATGGTAGACAGTACTCTTCCATTGCAGAATTGAAAAGTGAAATCGAAATGGTTTGATTTAATTTGGATCCAAGTCTTCTTCAAAACTTGATCTCATCAATGAAAGATAGAGTGTTTCAAGTAATTAAGTCCAATGGTAACTTTATTTGAACATGGCTTGAACATTGTTGTTTAATTAGGTGGGTCTCTATACTTTTGAGACACTTTTTTGTACTAATTATTGCAAAATATTTCTTTGTAAAAAAACGAAAAGCTATTTATTTTTGAAAATATTTAATAATCATGTTCACAGTGTGAATAAATTGTGTATTATTTGGTATGGTCAAAAAATTTACTGATGTGCTAATATAACAGTTTTTGCAAAGTCTCTGTACTTTTGAGACAGACTTTATTCTAAACCTGTCGCAAACGAAAACGTTCTTAATTAAAATAGGCCTGTTGCATTTGTGATTGACCTGCCACCTGGCAGCGAATTTTATAAACTTTCCGTTGCGACAACAACAAGAAGTACTGGTTGCTGGGTTGTACTGAGTTGATTTATTTAGGGAAATGTGCAACTTTTTCAATTTTTAAACATTTATTTAGGTAATTGTTGCTTATTATATTATCTGAAGGCAGGGTATAACCAAACATCATAAGCCATAATTGTGCAGTGTTGTTGGGTGCAATAGCACACATTCGAGATGCCAGAACAAAGTTTTTCTCATGTCCGAGAAGAAACCGTGTATCAAGTGTATCAGATATCGGTATTTAGTAATTTAATGTGCCAGATCACAAGCAACTATGTATAATATAAATTTTGAATGTGAGGTGTTGTCGGCGAGTGGTTTAACCGTACAATGCCTACGATTGAGGTTCGATTCCTAAAGCGGGAATGTTGGGTTTTTTTTTAGTGATTTGTTCTTTTGTCTATAAATTTTCAACTGACAGAATTTTAGCTAATTACTTTTTACAGATTGCAAAATATTTAAAGATATTTGGTGTTATATGCATAATTCTAGTTTATTTTTGGATCATCTAAGAAATTAATTTATGCAATTTTTTTATTAATTTTCCATTGTCCAACAAGGCTTCTAGCAAAATATACAACTAACACCGTTTACCTGCGGAAAAAAGCAATTCCACGGAAAGATAGGACTTTTTCTAAAGTATGTCACGACACTGCTAATTAAGGACAAATCTGTGATCAATGGGAAAGAATATATATTCCAAGATATCGTTGGAAATTAGCAGTTCCTCATTTATTTGCAAGATGCCCATCATATCTTTCTAAGCCCGTAGCTCCTCAGCATTCTAGATCGTCTAGCCCGTTGATCGTCTAACCCTATCCCACTAGAAACGCAAGCAAATTGTATTGAAGAAGATCCAGCTCTTGAGAATAATGGTTGAAGTGATATACGTCAAAATTGTCATTCAAACTAAACATGTCCCTTAAATGTCCCTTACCTGTCTTCAGGAGTAAATGATTGCCTGATGTACGATATCAACGGATTTTTCTGAATAAAATTAAAGCATTCACGGATTATGTTGAATGTATTCAATCATTAACAATAAATAAACCTAGAAATGGTAATGGAAATTCTATTTTAATGCAGTTAAAGGATAAAGGAAAGTTTAATTCAAACGATAATGTTTTCCATTTATTATCGAGAATTGAGAAAGTAATTGAATTTTCGCTCCAAAGAGTTGAAATTTTCAGTGATTAGTTTGAGTAAGTTGTCAATTACTTGCCCAATTTACAGATCACTAGTTGCCAGGATCATGCAGACAAGCTTCTACCACAAATTATTTTTTATTATTTCTGCAAGTTAGGTTTTTTTATTATTATGTGATGTTATCACGTGTTATGATTTTTTTGTTGTTGTGAGAAACTTGATCAATGGAATAATAGCAGGTATTATTCAGTTTTTTGAATGGTGAATTCAGTGATTTATCTATGATAGGTGAATAAGATTGATTATTTTAGTGTTGGACACTGATAATACTACATGATTGTGAAAGTAGTAGAGGGGAGGTGCTCTGACAGGAAGAGACTGCTCTTTAAGAATTTTGGAGATTTATGCAGAGATTAGTCTGTGGATTAATTGGTGGGAAGAATCCTTGGGTTGAATTAAGGATCATTTGAGTCATGGAATTTATTGCTATTGTGCAAAAGCTGTGTTTTTAGTGGATTTTTGTGAAATGAGAAAGGGGTAAAGAAGGCCGCATGTGTGGCGACTATAAATAGCTTGTGGGAAAGTGAAACTGGGTGAGTTCTGGCGAGTCAACGAACAGGGGGAGGCTTAGGGCTCTCCGCCCAGCCCGATTGAGGGTCAGCCAAGATGCGCCGTAGCCCGTCGAAGCGATTTCGTGGCCTCTCTTCCCAAAATCTTTGGGGCTCGTGCAGACTCATCAGGTGTAGATTTGAATTGACTATAAGAGGGACTAGAAAAGTAGTCCAGATGTGTTCTGCTACGGTATTGGAGGTTGGAAGGGAGCAATATTGGTGAAAAGGGCTGCTGTGTGAATTCACAGTCAGTTAAGTAATTAGATTAGCTTCTCCTTTCAATTCTCTGGGACTATGCAGACTCATCATTATTGGTGAATAAGGAAATATGGACAAACCCCCGATTAAGAATTTAAGATGGAACTTATGAGAAAGGAACGAACCCTAAGTAGATTAATGTGGAACTTATGAGAAACGATCCCTAAGTATTTGTAAATGGAACCTGGATGCAATTAATATGCTAAAGAGTCATCATTCGTAATTGGAATTAAGAAACTAGAAATTGAAACCCCGACATTCTTCAGAGCGGATGGAAGCAAGTAACGAGATTTTCTTCAAGCGACTGGGATGATTAGGAACCCGACATTGAGAGAGGAAGACAACTACATATTTGAAATCTTCAGGTGTGTTTTCTGTGCTTCAGTGTGATAAGTGAAATATTTTATGGCCTGTTTAAAACAAAAAGTGTTTCGTGCATAAGTTTGGATTAAAAGTGATCACAAGTCTGCAGGTGTCTGAAACTACGCAATTGTAAGTAGAAAAGAGCTTTGATATGTTGAATTATTTTGGTTGTCATGACAAAAGGTGTGATACAGAACAATTTGAGAGAACTTTCTTAGAATTGAGTTTTAATTAATGCTATCTCTGTCCTCAGCGCAATTGAAGAGCTTGAGATTAGCTCATTGAATATTTATCGTTTTTACTTACATTTATTGAATTTTTGCATATTTATCTTAGTCATAAGTAACTGGGGAATTTAACATTAACTTTCTTCTTTGTGATAAGATCTATCAACTTTCTTTTCCTTAGATTTAAGACTTTTATTTAATTTTTGTATCTCGATGGTGATTCTTTTAACCTTGCATAAAAGATGTTTATTTAGTTCTAATCCTTGCCTTGCTTATTGAAATAAATAAGTCACAACCTGCCTGTATATCTGGAGCGAACACTACAACCATAAATCAGTGGATGATTTCTGTTCAGATTTTACATACGTGAAGCTCCGAATCATGAAAACATACAGGGTGTTTATAAATTATCTCCCGTATTATACATGTTTATTATTCAAAAACAATTACAGACTTGAACGTGATTTTTTTTTATTCACTAAGAAAAACTCAAAAAGTTGCTTAGCATTCATTAATAAATTTCAATGTGCCCCCCCATTTAAGGCGCGAAGGACGTCAAAGCGAAACTCGATTTCCTCCCATGTTCGGGCTAGCATTTCGGGGGTGATTTCAGCGATTGTTTCAATTATTCTGTTCTTGAGAGTTTTAATGTCATCAACGTTGGTCTTGTAAAATCTGTCTTTCACATATCACCAGAAGAAAAAATTCAGAGGGTTCGCATCGGTTGAGCGAGGGGGCCAAGGAATTGGCCCATCCCTTCCAATCCATCATCCTGGAAAGTTCGTATCAAGGCACTACCTAACTTGCAGGCCGCAGTGAGCAGGTGCTGGTATAATCTTGTTGGTATATTATGTTGGGCTGCAGTTCTTCCACCTGTGAAATCAGGTAGTTCTCCAGCATATCTAGGTAGGTTGCAGCGGTAATGTGTCTTCAGCGAAAAATAAAGATCCGATTATTCGATCCTCCATTAAACCGCACCAAACATTAACATTTGGGCTGTCGCGTATATGCTCCCTTAGAACGTGGGGGTTTTGAGAGCCTCAAATGCGGCAGTTTACTGCTTCGGAAGTATGGAATGTTGCCTCATCAGAAAACAAAATGCCTCAAGGAAGGTGGGATCAGTGTCGTTTTTTGGAGCATATCCTCAGCAAACTTCTTGGGCTTCGATCGGTCATCTGGCTTCAGTTCATGCATCATCTGGATTTTGTAGGGTGTAAGACGAAGGTCTACCAACACCGTTTTTTTTTTGTAACAGTCCTGCCTGTGTTTAAAATTTTTTTATGCCATAGCTTAATTGACTTATGAAACATTCTCTAAGCTGTAATCATTGACTTAAATTCCGTAAGCCATAACACGCACTGAGCTTTTTCTTGAACACTCGCCATTGTTTACTGCGTCTTGCGAAAAATGGAACAACGCGCCAACAATTGTATCACGCGTGTTTCATTATCAAATCACGTGAGGCTAAGAAACGTTTTGAGTTTTTCTTTATGAATAAAAAAAATCACGTTAAAATCTAATAGTTTTTGAGTAATAAACATGTATAATATAGTATTAATATTCATTGATAATTCAATTGCATTCAATTTAAATAATTTTCGTAAAAAATACTATATTAAAAATCGACCTTTAAGTTTTTAAAGGATTTTTGCCTAAATTTCTGGAGTAATTTAGATATTTTAGTAAGGGGATATTTTAATATATTAAGGTGCAGCTCAAAATGATAGGTCCACTCAAAAACTCGCAGTTAGAGTATTTTATTACCCCAAAAACTGTTGGAGTTGTATTAATATAAACTAAAAAAACACCAAATTACCTTAAAAACAACATTATTGTTTCCAATTTTTAAACAAATAATATTAAACAAGACCAAACATTGATTTTGCATGGCTCAAAAAGATAGGTCCACTTTATTTGATTTGTTTTCATAATTAACTGCATTTTTTTAATAGGGGGTGTGAACTCAAAAATACAAATGGTGGTAAGTGCAATTACAGATGGTTTTTAAGTCTGCTGAAGACAAAATTTTGTGTGTAACCATGGGTCGAGGCAAACCTCTATCTGACTTTGAAAAGGGTCAAATTAAGATTATAAAAGACAGTGAGCTATCAAATAGATCAATTGCAAAACAGCTGAATCGTTCCCACAATTTAATTAATAAGTAGAGTTATATATGGTGAAGGGTATGGCACAAAGAAGACAACAGGTAGGCCAAGCAAACTCAGCAGCAGGCAAAAACGGGTTATTATTCATGACATAGCTGTCAAGAAAAAAACTGTGACAGAAGTTGTAGGAAGATCTGATATCAGTGTTTCAAAATCAACAGTGAAACGAATTATAGCTAAGTGACCCTTTTGAAATACAAGAGAAGAAAAAGTGCTCCTGTGTTAAAACCAAGTCACAAAGGAAAAAAAGGATGTGTTGGGCAAGAGAACACATGCTGTGGAAGGAAAAATGGAAACAGGTGATATGGAATGATAAAAACAATTTAACCAATGTGTTAACAAACTTTCAACCCCCCCTTTCCCTCCTTAGGGGTTGAATTTCGAAAAACCCCTTCTTAGTGCTCACTTACAATTTGTAAAGAACCTCTGTACAAAATTTCAAGTTTCTAGGCCTTATAGTTTGGGATGTGCGTTGATCACTCACTCACTCACTCACTCAGTTTCTTCTTTTATATATATAGATTAATTAATTTATGTGATATTTCACATGTGTGCGTTGTGAGAATTTTTGTATATTGGTTCTGCCCTTTTATTTCCTTATGAATAGTTCACGCTTATAAAGGCTTGATGTCTTATTTCATTCATGATTTCGGAACTTTATTTAGCTGCTGTTATGATTATACAAAGTGATTATAATATAAGTTACGATTTCAAAAATCGATAATTTGAAAATTACTCGTCAGAATGACCTGATATTTTAGCAGAACAATCACGAGGTAATGGAATATTGTTTGGCGAAGGACAAAAATAATTCCAAAATCTGCCGATAGATGGCGCTGGCAGGGTCCACATGTTAAAGCTCTTATGTGTTTATAGAGCTTTATCACATGTCGGAGATGCTAGGATCATAAGTCGCTATTTTCCAACAACGTGGCCGTGGCGGATTAAGAATCCGTGATTTCTGGCTTTGGGGGTACCTGAAGAATGTTGTTTACAGCGGGCGGATTGAGAATCTAGCCGACTTGAAGGCAAGCATCACACACCACATCCAGTGCATCAGTACAGATACCTTCCGATCTGTTGTGGAGCATGCCATTTTGCGCTTCCAATTAGTAGCGGAACAAGGCGGAGGGCATATTGAACAACTTCAGTTTTAATCATCAGTAAGATGTTTGTTCCATGAAGCTCTGGTTTTTTGGCATTATCACTGTTGTCGCTGTAAACACGTATTCTTGTCTTTTCGCTAATAATTTTATCGTAAACCCCTGAACTCTATTATTTCCTTTTGGCTAACAACATTCCTGTGTTTCACGAATCCATTTTTGGTTTTTTCCCCAGACATTACCCTGATACTTAAACCATATTGAAACTTTTTTTTTCCTTCGCCAAACAAAATTCCATTACCTCACGATTGTTCTGCTAAAATATCAGGTCATTCTGACGAGTAGTTTTCAAATTATCGATTTTTTAAATCGTAACTTTAATTATAATCACCCTGTACTTAAAGTATAACACTAAGTTAAAAAATCATTTGGAAATGGATATTTTTAAATCCGCATACCGATTAAAAGAACGACATTGTTACTCATTTTAACGAAGAGGTGTTTGTATGTAGCGCCTTGCATTGTGGACGTGGACAATTTGAAACTCTCTAACTTATGAATTAAATTTCTTACAGTTCTCTATGAAACGAAAAAAGTGAATACGTTATATAAAACTTGACTTTAAAACCGTTATCCTTTCGCTTGTATACAGAATCTTTCGTTTCCAAATCTCACAACGCGGACAACTGAACAAGTTCTAGGAGTGATTGATAGCGCAAATCAACACTTCCGATAGCGCAATATTGTGGTGGGGAATATTTCGTGATTGGTACATTTTCAGGTAGACCAAATTTTAGTTCATTTTTTCCTAAGTAAAAGTATTGTACGAGCATTTCATTATATATAGTCAAGAAATCAATTAATTTATATGCTTTAAAGATCATCCCATTCTATTTTTTAATGGACTAAACAAAATGAAATGCTCGTACAGAACATATATTTATGAAAAAATTAAGTAAAATTTGGCCTACTAAAAATGTACACGCACCTTAATAATAATGTGCGATTATTATAATTGAAAATAAAAACTGATGCAAGATTAGTGAGGAGGGAGTATGTTGGCATCATCCGCCAATCAGAATAAAGCAGCGATCCAAACTGATGCTGAAAACTGAAAATATGCTACGCGCAAACGCTTCTTGTTTCACGAGAAAAGCGGCACAGCAAGCGTGTGCATCTGCTACTGAAATCAGATTGGTCAGATGTTATGATGTCATCACAAGTCACAAAAACAACTTCTTGGTTGTCCGCCATTGATCGGCCGCTTGCCGTGATCATTATATTCTCGACGGAAATGGAGTCGGCCAAAGTGCAGTTTCAAACTTCCCCTAGCTCTAATACTATGTCTGTGCGTGGAGTGTGTTTTTGCCTTCCCAGAATTTACATGTAATTCAGTTTTCTTGAATAGTTGAGCCACTGCTGCCGCTGCCGCCGCCGCGGCCGTCCAGGTTCAACACGGACCTCCGACCGCGGCAATCAACTGCTTGGTTCGAAAAGTACTTTATGCTGTCAGTGTGGGGAAACATGTCTGTCTGTCCGTCCATAATTCTAACTCCTCCAACGCTACGAAAGGTTTTCAAAATCCGCTTTAGTCAGTCGATTAATATGGTTCATGACACGAACCAGTCACAAAGATGATCGAAATCGGTTAATGGCATGTGCAAAAATGACCCCAGCTAGCAATTTTCAGTGGCAAGAGATAGTGAGTAATACATCAAACAAATCGTCAAGACGAGATATTGGTTATTAATTACTATTTTCGCCAATTGATAAATGTGGTTCCGCGAATGAACCACTTTGAAGATTGGTATAATCGATACAATGGCACGTGCTCTAATCGTAACTTTATGACACCCTCTAAAATTTTCAATGATAAGATATAGCAAGTATACATTAAACAACTCGAAATGATAAAATAAGTGCGAAAGAACGTTATGTACGTTTCCCCTTTTGCATGCTCAGTCGAGTTTGTATCCAGAGATTGTGCTTGCCACTCGAGAATAAAATCTAGACCCATGGCACCTCTGAATCCTCTAATAAGATCTTCTATTGAATTTGTTTCAGTAGTACATGTTTTTAATGATACCCTTATGGTACCATTGGTAATTTCCAATGCTAGGTTATATCATGTAATGTACGAGCTGTACATAAGCGAATATAAGAGTAATTACAAAGTTGAAGACAGCTGAATTTGATTCTGTGGTACATGTTCTAATGATACCACTATGGTACCATTGAAAATTTTCAATTCTAAGATATCTCATTTAATATATAAAACTACATGTAACGACATGTTATGAACGAATATAAAAAGACTGACTAATAAATGCGTAGATGGTTGATATTTATTCAGGGGTGCCTGTGCTAATGATA
Source organism: Rhysida immarginata (assembly GCA_023313115.1). Lineage (NCBI taxonomy): Eukaryota > Metazoa > Arthropoda > Chilopoda > Scolopendromorpha > Scolopendridae > Rhysida > Rhysida immarginata. Next base: position 2,279,615 of record JAHWFO010117657.1, on the reverse strand, counting down.
CCACTAAGGTACCATTGGAAATTTTCACTGCTAGGATATGGCCTGTAATATATCAAGCAACTTGAAAGAACATGGCATGAACGAATATATAAAATAATTAATAAGTTCGTAGATGTTCGATTTTTATTCATGGGTACCTGTGCTAATGATACCAGTATGTTACCATTGGAAATTTTTACTGTTAAGATACGGCATGTAATATATTAAAACAACTCGGAACGACCTGTCATGAATGAATATATAAGAGAAATTAATAAGTTAGATGTTTCAATTTGGTTTCAGAGGTACCTGTGCTAATGACGCAATTTTCGTACTATTGAAAAATTTCAATGCTAAAATATGTTATCTAATATATCAAACATTTCGGAATGACATATCATGAACGAATATTAAAAAAGTAATTAATAAATTCGAAGATAGTCGATATTTATTCAAGGGTAATGTGCTAATAATACCACTATGGTACCATTGAAAATTTTCAATTCTAAGATATGGCATGTAATATATCAAACGACTGGTAACGACCTGTCATGAATGAATATATAAAAATAATTACGAAGTGCGAAGTTGGTTGAATTTGACTTAGTGGTACATGTTCTAAAGACACAATTATAGCACTAATGAAAAATTTCAATGCTAAGATATATCATATAATATTTCAAACTATAGGTAAGGAGATGTCATGAACGAATATAAAAAGACTGACTAACCAATGCATAGATAGTAAATATTTATTCAGAGATGCCTGTGCTAATGATATCTCTAAGGTACCATGAGAAATTTTCACTGCTAAGTTATGGCATGTAATATATCAAGCAACTTGAAATAACATGGAATGAACGAATATCTGAGAGCAATTAATAAGTTCGAAGATGGTCGATATTTACTCAGGGGCACCTGTGATAATGATACCACTATGGTACCATTGGACATTTTCACGGTTAAAATATGGCATATAATATACACAGTCTAGTCACATTATTATGACCACCTGTCAGAGGCCAGAATAACCACCTTTCGGGGCGCGGACAGCTGCGAGATGGGCAGGAAGCGAGTCAATAAGGTTCTGGAAGGTATGGACAGGGACGTGAAACCATGCCGACTCTATTTCTGTGGCGAGATGCTGTAGGTTGCGCGGTGGAGGATGCATGGCGCGATCAACCCGATCGAGGTGGTCCCAAAGATGTTCTATAAGGTTTAAATCCGGGGAGTTTGGGGGCCAGGAGAGTACCGTAAATGCATCCTCGTGCTCTTATAACCACGCACGGAAACTGCATGCTATATAGCACTTCGCATTGTCCTGTTAGAAAATGCCATCGTGCTGAGGAAACACAATCTGCATGTAGGGGTGGGCATGGTCCAAAAAGACAGATGCCTACTTCCATCGATCCATGGTGCCGTCCACAATGATGAGTGCACCCAGACAATGCCATGAAAACATTTTCAGACCATAACGCTGCCTCCTCCGGCCTGGACCCTTGCGGCACGTGTTGCGGGGTATTTGTTTTCTGATGCTGAACGTCGTACACGCCATCGCCCATCTGTCCGATGGAGCATAAACCGTAATTTATCTGTTGCTGTCCAGTTGCAGTACTGGCGTGCAAAATCAGTCTTTGTCGCCAGTGAACAGCCGTCAGCATTGGTGCACGAACCAGCCGTCCGCTGCGGAGCCCCATACGCAGTAACGTTTGGTAAACTGTCGTTGAGGATACACGCTTGGTAGCCCCCTGGTTCATCTGGGAGGTCAGTTAATCCACGGTTGCACGTCTGTTCGCTTGCACGCAGTTCCGTAGCCATCGTTCACCTCTGTCATCTATGGCCTATGGAGCCTCACACTTGGCACGTCGCTGATTTTGGGTATTGCCATTCTGCCATGCACGATACACTTTCACCACAGCGGCACGCGAACAGTTCACAAAACTAGCCGTTTCGGAATTACTGCCGTTCACAAAACTTGCCGATGATCATACCATTTTGGTGGTCGGATAAATCGCTACGTTTCGCCATGACTCCAACAATTACAATGTTTTCTGCTTCCCTCTGACACCTTCCTATACCCCCCCACCACATCTGATACTGGTACATGCCTTCTGGACCTAACCATTTTCCGCTGATGTTGAACGTAGGGGGTGGTCACTTTAGTGTGACTGGACTGTGTATCAAACGAATCAGAACGACATGTCCTAACTGGCACTGGTGTGGTGCGACACTTGTTTCAATTCCAGCAACCATTCATGCAAGGGTCAGTGGCTTGATTCTCTGATGACTAAGCAAAAAACCATGAAGTTTGATAACGTGTGCATTACAGAAGTGCTTCGACTGACACACCCCTTTTTGGAACATGGTGTGAGCGGGATGTCTGCGTTGAGGAAACCGCTCTGCGTACATTCTTGCAGCTATTTTCCCCTGCTGATTCGCAGAACCATACACCAAATCCATGTCGCTCTCCATTTTCCAATGCTGACTCTCTGAGGACTCAGCTTTCAATGAACCTGAAAACAACAGACAATGGCAAACAGTCAAAACACTGAAACAAGTGTAGCGCCGTACCGGTGCAACTTCCACACTTAATGCTTAATAAATTATGTTTGTTTTTGTACCATATTCTACCGTAACATATATCCTGAATCACACTGTCGTACAGTTGATATAATATTAACGAAAATTCTTTCGTGGCATATGCTAAATATTGACCGAAACTCTGAATTCTAGCGTTTAATTTTTAAAAAGAATTGAGAAATTTCCTCAAATATCAAACTAAAACCCATAAGATGTTGCTTCTAAGAAATATGGGTGGAGTTAACTAAAATTAAATTTAAATGTCTTTCATAATGAATGAAACCACTCCATTTTTAAAACCTGTAACTTTTAAAACATAATTTTCATTTTCCAGTTTATTGCTCACGCATTTCGCTAGCAATCCATAATTCTAATTATATTATCTTTAACACCCAGTCTCTAGAGGCTTACATTGAAAAAATTATATCCTTTCAAAGCATTTATTTTATAATTAAATTTCTTGTTTTGTTTTTTTTAACATCGAAGATATCGAAATTGCGTTTATGCTTTAATATTTATGAAATGATAAAGTAATGTCTCGTTTTACTTTTGTAACCAACAACAATATCATGTTGGTGGGAAAATAAAGTCGCTTTTACCGGGTGTTTCAAAAATGACCGGTATACCGGTATATTTGAAAAATCAATAAAAACTAAACGGGCAGCGATAGAAATACACCGTTTGTTGCAATATGCTTGGGACAACAGTAAATTTTCAGGCAGACAAACTTTCGAAATTAGTTCACGGTGTATTTCTATCGCTGCCCGTTTAGATTTTTCAAATATACCGGTCATTTTTGAAACACCCGGTAGCTCGTTTGAGTTTCAGAGCAGCAATTATGAAAAACAAAGTGCTTCTTAAAGCTATATATGAAAATATTTAAATTACACCAATATTAGGCATCATAAGGATTGATTTAAAAAACATTAACCATATAACAAAATACTAAAAATCAAACAAGCTATCAACTTAAATTGCAGGAAGTCGAAGGAAACGGATTAGGCTTATTTTCAACGATTTTCACAACCGTGTCATCGTAAGAGGCTTCCCGAATTGCTTATCACCAATGAACTTTTTTTATGGGGCTATATTAAAGATCAGGCGTACAGAAATCGACCAAAAACTATCGAAGACCTGAAAACAGCGGTAACAAATGTGATCAAGTCGATTACAACAGAACAACTCAATCATGTCATCACCAATTTCGATATACAGGGTGATTACAAAAGAACTCCACGCTTTTAAAAATTTATTACATCAAAGCTATTCAGAATATAGACACACCACATACGGATTATTAAAGAAAAACTCTTGAAGTTTATTGTGACACAGTTAAAGATGTTCAATATGCCCCCCTGTAGTCGAATTCGTCCCAAACCCGCATAAACATGTCTCCATCAATCCCACGTATCGCTACCGTAATGCGTTCTTTCAGATCCTCTAGGTCACGGGGAAGGGGTAGGGTGAAGACCTTGTCCTTTACACACCCCCATAAAAAGAAATCACAAGGTGTGAGGTCGGGGCTCCGCGGTGGCCACTTACATTAGAGCATATAAGAATCCTTTAACTTGTAAGCACTCCAGTTTAATGAAATAAACGTTAATTATTGAAGCTTTCTGTGTACGGGTGAATTCTTTCTTCATAAACAATAACGCTTTTCTACGTAACTATGTACTATTGAAGCAAACGATTAGCTACTAGCTATTGTTAAAATTTGCCTAACACAAATTAACTCTTGATAATATAAGGCGTAAGTAATTACATGCCATATCTTAGCATTGAAAGTTCAATGGTTCAATAATGGTATCATTAAAAGTTCCAAACAACATTAATGGATACACTAAACCAGCTGCCTTGGATCCAATTTCGACTATCATTAATTTTACGTTATATTCATTCATTACACGTCATTTCAAATTGTTTGATATATCACATGCCAAATCTGAGCTTTGAAAGTTTCCCCTGAACCAGACTGGTTCCATGAAACCACATACCATTGAACTAATTTCGACTGTCATTAATTTAACTTTAATAATCAATCATGACATCTTATTTCAAGCTGTTTGATATAGTACATGCCGGATCTTAGCATTGAAAGTTCCAGTGAACCATAATGGTACCACTAAACCACATACCCTTGAACCAGTTTTGACCATCAAGGAGACCATCACATGAATTCACTTAATTCACATGCCTTTTCTCTCCTTTAGCTATGGAATGGCAAAGACAGAACAGCTTTTGCCAGTGCACAGGGCCTTTAAACATGGAATTGTATAGTGAAAAACGTGGTCCCCTGTATTATTTTTGACCTTTTAAACCGGAAGTAATTCACCGATTTTTTCCACCAAGGAACTCAATGTTCCGATTCCCCTAAGTTGTCGAATGGCGAAAACGGAAGTCGAAAATTCGGAAGCGTTCGAAAGCTAGAGCACCAACAGACAGACAGACGGACGGACGGACGCACATTGTGAAAACATAAGTACCTATCGGTCCTAATAATTTAAGACAAGACCAATGTGGAAAAAAATAAATTAAATCAATGAGAAGTCACATTTTTATTCAATAACTGGAAAACCAGGCTATGCGCGATTTTAAAAATTTCCCTGTTAAGTAGAGGTGGTATTTTGACGATATCCTGCCACTTTTAAATAAAAAAGAAGACGTTAATGTCTTCTTGAACAATCTCAACAAACTTTGTCCGAGGATTACCTTTTGTTACAGCAAACGAAACTTTGCTGTAAAAAAAAAAGAAAGTCTTTTGGAGGAAGAGAGCTCCCGAGATGCAGCACGAGATGAGAACGGCGGGAGATTCGATCTGGTAAAGAGGAGAGGAGGAAGATGTAAAGGAAAGAAAGAGACAGTTAGTTACATGGGGGTGAAACTGATATCTTTTTCTGTATTTCAATAAGGCGGCCTGACTAGTCCTGTTTTGCATATTCAGAGCTGAAGGAGAGCTGTAAAACTCTTAAAAGTGGTTCTTCTAAATTTTTTTTGTAAGTAAACAATGATTGTCGTGACTTGTATGTTATTTATTTAATTTTTACAATTTTTGTGTCTCAAGATGAGTTGAATGCATTAAGTTTTTTTTATTCAATTATATTTTTAAATAATAAGAAAATAAGAAGAAACCTTTAAAAGTTTCATTAAAAAAACCTTTCACTTTAGAGAAAATGGACACTTACTCGTGCATCTTTTGCAATATATGAATGCTTACAAAACATTACTGAGCATGTAAAAAAAGAATGCAAATCTAAACATCTAACAACAGATTTCTTCCTCAAGCTCCTAGCGATCGTGCATGCAATAATTAGCTGGACATCGTTATTTTGCAGCCGGGAACACGCAGAAATGTTTTTTCCAAAAATTTTTATATATCAAAATGAGGCTCTGCCATTGTTTGAAACTTGTTTCGAAAGAAAGATCTAATAACAAGAAGCTAAAATATGCTAAACGCTTGAATAAAATAAAAAAGTAGACTTTGAAACAAAATTGATTTTCTTTATTCTATTATTTTAATGTCAATTTTTAAACATGTTTTTTAAATCACAAAATATTAATTTATTAAAGTGATATTAGTTGAAGTAAAAAAAAAAGTTAAATTTCTGTTTAAAACTATACAAAGCTGCAAAAACACTATTCAATTTAATCATTTACATGATTTAAGTCATCACACCTTTTATTACTTACTGCAATGATTAAGTAGTACTTCTTAAAACAAAAGTGTTGTTGGAATCCTTACATTTTCTATAGTATAAATTTCGTGTCGTGTGCTATTCAGGACTAGTCGAACCCGTAGCGCCCTCGCTGGCGCAAAGATTCCAGGATACGCTCTCATGAATGGAGATTCCTTCTCTGGTAAAAGTAATGATCTATCTTTATGGTTGGTTATCAGCTGGTCTCCTCCTGCAAGAGACGAAGGGTGGGAAGAAGAAGACAGTTAGTTACGAGAGAGCTTGCAGATCGGACGACTCGGAACGGAGTAAAGGAGTCGTAGAAGGAGATGTCAAGTAGAGAGTTATCAAGACGGACGGTTCGAGACAATTTTGAAAGAGGAAAGTAAAGCTTAGTAAGAAGGAAGAATGTTCAGCGTCGGCTAACGAGCGACATCGGAGCAGAAACGGTATTGCAGTCAATTGTACGACGAGCCGTGCGACCGGGCTGCGTGAAGCTGCCATAAATGTTTCACAGCCAATTTTGCCGAGCTTATTCGAATTTCCCTCAAAGAGCAACATTAGAACTTTCGTATTGGCATGGAAGAATTCTGCAGGGGAACCTCGACATGATTTACTGCATGGAAAAACGTCGACTCATCGGTTCTTTCCCGCAAGGTCTCTCTGCATTCAGAGTAAGAGCGTGCTTGCTTATTACAATGACATTGAATTCGGACTTAAAGTGCAAATCTATTAGTAAATTATTAGAAGTGTCACCATTGAATTTATAAGTGTGTTCAAAGGGTACGTAAAAATTTAAGTTTCAGCTATCAGTTAATTTTTTTTTGGAAGTATGTCGCCTACCTAAGAAAGTTTGCTAATGGAATAACCCGCATAGATTTTTTTTGTTTGTGTGCTTTAATGGAAATTAACTAGCAGTTTTGACAAGTGTAATTTTAGTTTCATTGCTAAGTGGTGGTGCTTTAAAATATTTTTTGATACTCGCGCTATAATAGACTGTGAACTTTAATAGAACTGTTAAAGTAAATTCGGATGTTGCAATCTTAGCCAATTAAAATAGTTTATAAGATTGCTTCAAATATTTAAGTATAGAATACTTGTTTTATTTTACAGATTAAACTCTATTGTGTGAAGTATTTGAATTGCGTGAGTTTTATCAGAGTATCCTAAGAACTCAGTGTCATTTACTGTATAAGAGTTTCCTGGACAATATACGTGTTTCATTTTATGAACTTTATCAATATTCATCGTAAAATTTTATGCTCTTGATTTTAAATTATTATTATATTATTAAACATGAAGCATTAATTTCATGTTTATGAATGCCTTACTTAAATTTAATGTATTTAGGTAAAATAGCTAAGTAATACAAGTCAATACAATTAATTATATTATTGATCTATTAATTTATGCTAGCTTAGAATTTTGCAAATTGTGAATTGTTTAGCTTCCAGCTTTCTATGTTTAGCATTCATTAATTTAAATATTTTTGACTATCAATTTGTGTAATTGATTTGCTATTTAAAATTTATATTATCTTGAATTTTTCAATTTGAAGAATTCTAGTTAGAAATCAATCTTGTAAGATATTGGAATTTCAGTTTTGTTTTGCCATTATTTATATCTTAGGCTTGGAGTATAAACTTTATTTACTTTATCTTATTTTGCCTTTAATAATGAAATTGATAGAGACTTTACAATAAAGGGAGAACAAAGTTTCCGACTAGTTTCGCCATTTATTCCCGGCTTTATCGAGACTATAAACTATACTAATCGACAATCGAACAGTGTAGTGTATCGGTATTCGTGTGGAACTTGAAGCATAGCTTCCATAATCTCACCCTTCATAATCATATTCCAAGGGAAATACACTGAACTAGAAAAGAAGCCTGATGTACCCACAAAGGTCATCCAAAGTATGAAAGAAAATTGCCTCCTCTTGGTGGAGGAAAATTTGATTGACGATTGTCTGAACTAGGAGTATATTACATAGTAAGCCACAGAAAAAACGAAAGAATTTATGAAACCCAGTAATCTGGGAAGATGACATTATCAATGTCATCAAAATTGACATCAAGGATATGTCTTGGATTACGATGCCTTTTTCTATGTAGAGAATGTTTTAGAATGCCAGAGACTAGATCATTCTCATGATTGGCCATAATAGGCAGTACGGTTTTCATGAGCTCTTGAACATATTTCCCGACATGGGTCATATCGAAGTCATTATGAATGGAGTAATTGCGAGCAATTCTCCTATCTAATTGTGCAATAGTCCTTAGGGTAATGTTCTGGAAAGTTTGGAGTTCCTTCCATCTTGTCTTGCAAATCGTAGCCCAGACGGGCATGCCATATAGCAAGATGACACGAACAATTATTTTGTATAACAGTAGTTTGTTATCAACACTGAGGGCACTGTTACGACCCAACAGAGCAATTAAGCTAAACTTTGCTTTTTTGGCCTTGTTCATCGCATAAGTCACATGCATATTCCATGATAGTTTTGAATCAATAACAACGCCAAGGTATCTATAATTATCAACCCATTCCAAGTATTTGCCATATAACTTTAAGGAGTCAAGATTTCTCTTTTCCTTCTTAGTGATAAACATTGCTTTGTATTTGTCGACATTCAGTTTTAATCGCCACTTGCTAAACCAGATTTCACATTCTTTAAGGGCTTTCTGCAATCGTGATACAACAACACTAGGCTGGCGTGCCCATGTCAGTATAGCAGCATCATCCGCATAAAAATATAGCTTGCAGTAAGAGATTTCAGGGAAGTCACGTATATAGTAATTGAACAGAACTGCCCCCAGCACTGATCCTTGTGGGACACCGCTATTTATCTCACAGGTATCAGATAATTCATCTCCAACTCTGGCCTGAAATGACCTGTTGGATAGAAAAGAGTGAACTAGACTAATTAAATCATTTGGGAAACCATCAGTTATCATTTTATAAATAAGGCCTTCATGCCAGACCTGATCAAATGCTTTATGAACGTCTAAGAAGATGACGCCGCAATACATCGAAAGATTAAGAGGAGTGTTAACATCCGCTATAAGTCTCCAAACTTGGAGCTGGCAAGAATGTTCCGCCCGAAAACCAAATTGTTCTGCACGGATGAGATTATTGGTTGTGCAGAAATCTAAGAATCTTGTGAGAATTGTTCTCTCCAAGACTTTGGATATAGAAGACAGCAAACTGATGGGCCTGTAGCTTACAGGGTTTGCAGGATTTTGACCGGGTTTAGGGATACTTAGGACAACAGACTGTTTCCATGTATCCGGAAAGTAACAGTTATCCCAACAGTCGTTTATAATTTTAGTGATATCACTAGTTACATTATGCGGTAAGTTTTTTAAGGCATTGTTATTGATAGTGTCTTTACCTGGTGCCTTCTTTTTCTTGAGTTTCTTAAAGCAATTTTGAATCTCAGCTACCTGTATTTTATGTTTGGCCACATGATGGCTATTGTTGTAATGCTTTGTTATGCTGCTTTCTACCATTTTGGATATTTCTAGTCCTTCTGGTCGATCATCCTTTGGAGTCACAAATTGTTTTTTAAGTGAATCAGCAATAAGCTGTGCTTTGTCTTGGTCATTAGTTATGAAATGTCCATTAGTGTCTAAAAGCTGTGGAATGTTCATGGCCTTTTTGTTTTGAAAGGCTCGAATCATGCACCATATAGAATTGTCCTGGGTTGACAAACTCTTCACCTTCTCATTCCATCTATCGTTACGAAGTTTATTCACTTCCTCATGTACTCTTCTCGTAAGTCGGTTATATTTGGTTTTAAGCCAAGGCTCTCGTGTTCGGTGCCATTGCCTCCTTACCCTGTTTCTTTGATCTATTAGATACTTGATTGCTGGAGTAAGATCGAGATGATCAGGCCGTTTCACATCTACTGGAGAAGCACAAGCATTGATGGCTTCAGTAATACGTGTAGTGACCCTTTCAACATTTATGTCTATCTCCTCTGTACTATGCACGTCATTGAGTAGATTACTGTCATTTTTGAGAAGATCTCTGAAAAGTTTCCAATCCTGTTTAAGCCCCATTTGTTCTCTGCAGTCAATATTGAGATTTTCAATATTCACTGCGACCGGTTTATGATCTGAAGATAAATCATCAACAGTAAAAATATCGAATGGCTTATAGAAGCCTTTCAGCAAAACAATATCAAGGACATCACTTGTAGGTGAGTGATCACAAAAATACGTGTCGTTTACAAGACCTATCGCAATGATACCAGTTTTGCTCTGTATATATCTAGATAATATGACACCGTTCTGATTATGACGTTTGGAGTTCCACTGCGAGTGCTTAGCATTCAAGTCACCCGCCATTACCACTGGGATACTCCCAGAGAATAGCTCATCGAGCTCGTCAACATCGATCTTATGCTTGGGAGAGTTGTAAAGTGCCAGGAATTTAACATCGCCAACAATAGTATCCGTGATAATAACAGAAGCAACCTCCATTCCTGTATACATTCGTATGAGGTCTTCCCGATGCCGAATGCCTTTTTTAATGATAATTGCTGCACCTCCAGATGAGCTTTTGACATTGGGAGTAATAATTCTATCTTTGCGATAAACACAGTAGCCCGGGATTCTGAAGTCCTGGCCCGGCTTTAGATATGTCTCACAAACAAATGCCACGTCTATATCCCATTTACTCAAATAGTTATAAAACTCAATACGCCTCCGGGGAATTCCCCTGGCGTTCCATATGACGCAACGAAGCTTTCCTCTGTTAATAACAGTATAGCGTCGATCAGCCATAATCTCAGTGTTTGCTCGTATAAATTCCACTCATTTGTGGATAATTTTTACCTAATTCATTATACAAATGGCATATACTGCCAAGTTGTTTACACATGTCTTGAATGTCATTTATGTTAAATCTTTTATCCGTTTTCGAGACTATTGAGGCATAGGATGTCTCCGGAGTAACTTTAGTTGGGACTCGTTTGACTTGCGGATATTTTGGGCATTGAAACGAAATGCTCTGTGTCATTGAACCTTTAATTGCCCTATTTATCCAATTTTATCTTTCACTGCGTTAATCAGGCACGTGACCCCTTTACCATAGAATGAGATAAAAGGAGGGTTATCGTTCTTTGATGTGTTAATCCAGAGAAATAACTCCAATTCATATTTTAATGTGTATCGTAAACCAAATTTTGTACCTATCTATATCCGTAAAACTCTAATCATTGCCACTGCCACAAGCTGGCAGGCTCCTACTATATGGTCCATAGAGCGTACACGTTGTCACTAAACCAGGTAAACAGAAGGATTGAACTTAACCGAATATACTATTAGGCCAGAATCGGCGGTTTTAAACTTTTTCTGAAAGCAGTTTATAAATACTTTTTATTAAGTGATAGCCTAGTCCTCTTAAGTCCTAATTAGTCTTAATACGCATCCAGCGAAAGGATCGGAAATCCGGATCTTGGATCCGAGATCCGAAATTCGGATCCTATAACCCTTAAAATTGCGAGAAAGATAGAGAAACGCCGCAACCAGGAAACAGTCACCATTTTAGTAATTATCAAGACCAAAATAAGTATCTAGCACTACCGTATAACCATCAGTTGAACAAAGAATTGAAGATAACCTGCGATTTGGATTTCAAGTTGCCTACAGAAGTCAGAATACAATCAGAAGATCTTTTGGTGGAATCAAAGACTTAATCCCAGTCGAAGAATGCAATACTTTTGAGTGCTATTATTTTGGACAATCCCGACGAAGTATGAAAGCCAGAATTAAAGAGCAGATAGCTTGTATTAGAAACGTGAGACACGGACAGTCAAGTTTTGCTGACCACATCCTGAAACATGGACATGATTAGGACCTGAGTTTGGTAAAATTAATACACTCTTGGTAAACATTTTCTTAAGTCCTTAGAAATTTTAAACAAGAAAGATTGAAGCAAACACTTGAACAAAGGTACTGGCCCCCTATTGGTCCACAACTGGATGGGGTTAGCCAACCACTTCCTAGTAAGAGAAGAGGCTTACTAGGCTTTGAATGTGACTTCTATTAGTTTAATTTTTCCGTATTGGCCCTGTCTTATATTATTTTTATTTATTATATTATATCTGTAAGATTTATTGTCTCCCTGTTGGTTGTAAATTGGCTCACCATCTCGCGCTTTCGTCTATTGCTCAACTGGATAGAAGAACCGCAAAAAATCAGTCAATCCATGGTGACTTCAACGTGACTCATATTGGGAAGTACATCCACGACCTACTCAAGAATATGATCCAGAAGATTGAGAATCATGACAATGATTTAGTGACTGGGATCCTGAGGCATTCGATGGAGATGAAGTGGCATACAAGATACCAAAAGCCTAGACAGTTCTGGATGTCAATCTTGAAGACATTGGAAACGTTTCCTTCCTAGGTTACTGGAAGATGTGATGCTCTGTTTCTTTACCTCGCTGTTTGATTGGTTTCCGTTCTGTGCTGTTTTGAGTTTTGTTTTTGTTTTGCTTCGTTGTTTCTCGTCTGACAATCGTCAATCTTAATGTGGAGGACCTCTATGGTTGGCCAGGCTTCTTGCCTACCTCAATGTATTTCCTTTGGCATTTACTCTGGATAGATGAGCTTAGTGAAAGCGCTGCTTTCGTCCCATCAGAACAAATGTTCATCCACTGTTCGATTGTTGATTGTCGTGCTTTTGTAGTTAACTTCGGTTCCCGTGTTGCACACGCTGATGAGGAGAACATTGTTCTTGAAATGTACATATGTGTAATTAAAAATTACTTTTGTGGATTAGTGTTTTCGCTTGCTTTCTTCTCTCGTTTACTACTGTTAAAATTTCATTCAATTAACTTCAGCGGTTTCGGCTCGGCATGTTTAGTCAGTCAGTCAGGACATGTTCTTCTATACAGGGTGATTTAGGCCACCGGTACTAGGTGTTTTACTCAAAAAATACGCATCATACAAAAAAATTAAAAATAAGTGCTTAATATTTTTTTAAAAAAGCTATCCTATGATACCAAACTCGACCGCCCAGCCCACCACCTGAGGGTGGAGGAGAGGGGGCACCTTTGAAATTCTAAATAGGAACCCCTATTTTTAACGTTATTTACAGGATGTACACAAAATTTGAGAAATGTTTTATTCTTGGCGTTTTTTCAATTGATCCAAAAGTTTAGGAGATAGAGACACTGAAAGTGTGTAACTTTTAAAGTTTTGAATTCAATTTTATTGATGCAGACAAAGAGGGTGGGTCTTACAGACATTCTATTCTACTTTTTCATGGCCTTTAAGAATCCAAAGTCAGAATTTCAAAAATCCAAATTTTTTTAGTACACAAATCGAGTCTGTGCGTGGAGCTAGATAGATTACCCCCTCAAAGGGTAAATTTCCAAAAATCCTGAAACACGTTTAGGGCCAAATACCAATTTTCATGGATTTAATCACGGATTTAACTTAAAAAATGACGGATTTTTATACAAACTTTCATCGCGTATTTTACCCCATTAATGGATGAATTTCGTAAAATCCTTTCTTTGTGAGTTTCTACATTATAAAGTAAAACTACAGACCAAATTTCATATGAATACTTTCAGCGGTTTTGGCTCGGCGATGATGAATCAGTCAGGACATGGTATTTTATATATACAAGTACTTTTACAAACTTTTAATGAAGGTAGTATGAGTGATTCTAAGCAAAAAAGTTCATATGAACACGGGCCTGAATTTGAACGCTAACTGAGATATGAACAGAAATTAAAATGCCGCCAAGATCGCGTTATTCGGAAACTACTTGTTGGAATACGATCAAATTTTAACGGTTTATAAAGTTTTATGACCCAATTATTCCTCCAAAATTCATTATCCGTGGGATTTCTAACAGGCTTAAAAAGATAAGACATTTATATAAGTCTTTTAGCTGTGTCGTTCTGAGCAGGTGCGTCCTTATAAGGATGGCAAAACCTGCATCACACCTGCTTCATGGCGACGTCAGGCGCTTCGTCGAAATCTGCTACCTGTGCTTTAAAATATGCTGACAGTGACAGTAAAAAGTTAGTTTGTGTTGTAGCTTACAAACATGCGTATAAGGATCCTTCGATATCATAATATAAGAATTCTTGCCTTCGATGTCATAATTAATGGACAGCTTGTGAGATTACGTACTGAACTAAGCAACAAATATCTTGACCTAGAATCCAAAGTAGAAACGCTGGCTAAGGAGATTAGTAATTTGATACCAAAATTGATACCTTAAAAAAGAAGTCATGAATACACGTACAGAAACCACAGAGAGTTTTGCCAATCTTCAACATGATCCAGGAAATAATGGGCTGTTCCACTAGATCCGATTCGCCCGTGTTAATGGCCTAACTAACCCTGATCCCCTGCTTAATAGTGAAAAGGTCCTAGTAGCTGGAAGTCGTAAACGACGGAAACTCCTCATTAAGAAGTAGCATAAAGAGGAGGCACGATAATGATTCTACTGATATTGGTGGAGGTGATTGGCACATAGCTATGAATAAAAAGAACGCAATAGGTGTTAGGTTTAATAATTTTCAATATCAACGACATTATCTCTATATATCTTAATGGTAACAAAGCTAAGTATAGTAATTCCCAAATCAATGTCACCCATGAAAAAGGAGCTATTTATATTCCACCGATTCTCATTCGAAACCGTGGCAAACCAATCAATTAAAATTCCGGAAGAGATTACAAAGCACTTGTCTCTAGATAAAAATCACTGCCCACACAGGTCGCAAGAACATCGTGAAGATTAAGTGTCACGATGAGGAAACATAAAATTCTGGTGCCCGAAAACCATAGTGTGAAAAAATGCTGAAATAAATTAAGGAGCATAAAAATTGACAAGAACTAAAACAAGCGTTTTAATATATGGAAACATGACATCCATACAAGTAAGGTATCGTTATGTACCGGCAACATTTGACAATAATGTGTGCTACAAAATCATTTCTTGATCTTCCCTCCTTGTTTTTGGAAGCACTCCTGCAATCTGCCGGGCGTGCCATCGAAAAACGACTCCAACAGCTCAAACGACATGTTGTCCCACATTTCTTCTACCAGACGTTTCCAGTCATTGAAATCTGTTATGCCATGTTTGGCAAGAGCACATTTACTAAATCTGTGGATGGTGAACGGCCAACTGTGCAATTCGGCGTCGATCATTAGCCTCTAGTATCTTGGATCTATCTGATCCAGCCTTGCGTTCGATGTTTTCTACTGAATCCAATTTCTTTATTATTCAGTAACATGTTCTCAAAGGTATACCTGATCTTTCACTGGCCTCCTGTCTATTTCTGATGCCACTTTCCCAAAGAATTCGGAGTGTGTTTCTATTCTGCTGCTCCATTGCTCATATTATCCGTAAATTAACTATGCAACAACCTTGCGTTAGTTATATGGCTTCAATGCGATATACCTGCCTTACCTACGTTTATAATGAACCCATTCACCGATTTTGCATGTTAAATTCATTATTTTACATGCACTTTAACATTATGTAAATACTGCAGTTCTGCCAATTTTTATGCTCCCTACTTGACTTTCTCCGAAATATTGATATAACTTAGGATCGAAAAGACTTTTGCAAAGACTACAGAAAGGCTAATAAAATATGTAAACAGCCAAAACTGTGGACACTAGGTTAACAAGAAAGGAAGAAAAGAAACCACTATTCCACATAAATGAATTTTATAAAATAAAAACTCATATGTACATTTTACAGCTCTGTGTCCTTCATCATTGAAAAACAAGTCAATCAGGCTTCAAAGAAAGGCTAATTACAGAGTGGTTATAAAATAACGTGAGTTATCCGGAGCCCTCTAGAGAATAAAGCAGTGGACGAAACATAACCAAATTTGACTGGCGTACACAGTGGATCATGGGATTACTTTAGTACTAAAAGTCGCCACCAATAAAATTTTGGCACTGCAAAAGTGTATTAATTAGAGAGCCTTTATACGATTATAAAGGCCCTCTAGTATTAACTAGTTGTTACCCGCGGCTTCGCCCGTCCGCGCCATCTGTTCAGGGGAATTACAAAGCAAAAGCAGATAATTTTAAATGTAAACCCCAGAAAGTGGGGAAGGGGGGGGGGGGTCGTAGGGGGCTGATTTTTGGCGATAGAGCAGGTCCTTTATTGATAAGCCTGCCCTGAAAATTTCAAGTCGCTAGCTCAAACCGTCTAGGAGGAGATAGAATTACAGATAAATAAATAAATAAATACACGCAAAAGTTTTAGTATATAAGATGTGAATACTGAATGATTAAATGCCAAACGACACTGCACACATCAGTTTTATTAACAAGATATATGACCACTATCGTGATGTTCCAAAAACTTCATACGATGCACGACATTTTCCACGGCGCCTTGTAACATATCAGAATAATTTGTCTCACCTGTAACGTTATTCGATCTTTCAACTTTGCGATATCGGGGACATGTCCTTGACACACAACACCTTTAAGAAATCCCCACAACCAAAAGTCACAAGGATTGAGATCGGGTGATCTCGGTGGCCATACCGTAGGAAATGCCGACTAATGACTCTGCTGTCAGAAAAATGTTGCCGCATCATACGCTGCACATTTCGTCCATTGTGGGGTGAGTCGAATCGAGACATTCTCGTTGCTGTAGTGTGGAACCACGAAGTTCTGTAGCGTATCGGCATACCTGTCGGCAGTAATGGTACAGATCACTGGTCCATTTGCACGATTTTCCTTGTAAAAGTAAGGACTGATGATAAAAGATGACGTAAAGCCACGCCACGCTGTGACTTTTGGCGAGAGGAGAGGCTCCTGCACACAAGCGTGCTTATTATTCGGAAACCAAATGCGGCAGTTGTGTGTGTTAATACCACAGTTCAAATGAAAGTGTGCTTCGTCACTCCATAAAATCTGCCACGGCCATGTACCATCAACTTGCATGCGTGCTAAGAATCTCAAGGAAAAATCCAATCCGGTGGCCGCATCGCCAGGAAGCAGTTCTTGAACAGAAAAGATTTTATACGGGTAAAACTTCGACATCTGATGCAGGATCTTCCGCACCTTTGAGCATGGGATCTGCGTGTGCGGGGACACTACCCGAGCACTGCTTGGTACCCTGCACATTCGCCATCTCCTGTTCGACAATAGCAGTTGCAACTTGTTAAAATTGATGCTGACTAACTGCTTTGCGTCCCCGGCGTGGTTGCGGTGCTCGAGTTCCTGCAGTTTCAATACGTTAAAACATGTTTCATTGAGTCGGTCCTTTTCGCAACTTCTTTAACCGCCGAAATTCACGAAGGACAGCATTGCCATTCTGGTTCGGCTGATAATACAGCTTGACTAACAAAGCACGGTCCCATAAGGTAAGAGCCATCGAAAGGCAAATAACCTCATAATGATTAGAATTCTCCCAGCCTTTCCGTTTATACTCATGATCGCTACACGGAACGTGTTTATGCAACTTGATGCATTTTATTCCCTAAGCACCGCCAAAATTTTATTGGTGATCAGTTTTGGTCGTAATTTTTATTTTTTATAGAAATCGTAATCCCATGCTCCACTATGTACGCCCATCAATTTTGGTTATGTTTCATCAATTACTTTACTCGCTAGAGGGCTCTGGATACCTCATGTTATGTTATACGCTGTGGTTACGGTCACGGCGGCGTAACTTGTCACCGTTCACGATGTTCGAAAAAGGGAAGTGACGTGATGAAAGACAGAGCATGCGCATGATTAGTGGTGGGTGGAACAGCACTTTAGCAAACGAGAATCGTTCAAAGGAGTCGTTCGCGAACGATTTCACGTACATGTAAATGATTTACGCGCAAATATTGAAATCACACTTCACTAAATACGCAACCTTTTATTACTGATTCCATGAATTGTACAATGTCTTTTGACCGTCCGTGTGCGAAAGCTGATACAAGGAGGGGTGGCGCCCGCCTTTTGATCGCCGCTATGCGTCCCCAATTACGGCTGCCGGTTATAGATGTGGACGTAGATTCCTTTCGTTTGGCGAGTTAGAGAAATTTCTGCGGGAATATGAAGAAAGCAATTTCATTCAACTCTGAACATACCATTCCAGACGGCGCCCGAAAGCGTGGGAATACTCGTTTCGTAAAAAAACAAAAAAGCGTTAAGTTACACCGAAATAATTTGTAAGTGTATTCATATTAATAAGAATTAGCCCAGCCAGTCTACTGGTGAGATTTCATCGTTTAAAATGAATTACAAATGTGAGGAATTATCAATAAATTTACCAGGGCCACCGCCAACAGGGATGCCAATTGTGAATCCCACACGGGCGGCCATAATTGGGGATGCACAGAGGACTAGCAGCTAATCCTCGAATTCCTCCCACCAATCAGAAACAAACGTACGTGTTGCGCCCTCTTTTGTCTATCTTTGCGGAGAACTAATATCTCGATTCGAGATTCTCGAAGGCCATGATGTAAGATGAACGGCGATTCATAATGTATTTTCTGATGACCTGAGTGAAATGTTTAAACTATAAGCATATAGGGATGCAACATCGAATCAAAACATCGACGTTTTTCTGTAGTAGTATTTTCAGTAGAATATTCAGTTGCAAAAACAACGTTAAATGAATATAGTTTCAATTTTTCCTTGAAAATTTCAATTGCTAGTGGCGGAGTCAGTAAAGTTATTTCGTTATTTCGGTAACATCGGAAGGAAAAACATAGATTCATCGTAACAATAACATCGAAGTTTAAAAAATTAATCTCTTACATCTCTTGTGTAAACAACTGCTAATGCTAGAGAAAATGAGTTTTTGTCATTTAGTATTGCTAATATTAATCAGTTTCTGCCATAGCGTAATCTGGCTAGGTTGATTTTTTTTAATTGAAACTTTCAAGAACAAGAATAAAAGAGAAAAAATTAATTCAATTACGAATTTACAAGATTACGTAATTTAATAAAATAATTTTACTAAAATGAATTTCCCTTTCAGTGTGATTTATCTAATTATTAGTATTTTTATCTTGTTTAATTCAGCTTTGCACTTTAGTGTAATCTTTATTTTCGTCCTAGGTGTAATGGAAATTTGATTTCGATTTTTAACACTTGTTTTCTTGCACTACGTAAATAAAAAGAAGCTTTTTATTTTTTTCAAGATTTTTAATGCACCAGATATCGCACCACATCATCAAAGACAATTCCTAATTATATTTTAGATTTCATTCATTATGTGATTAGCTATACGGCTTTATAGCTAATATTATCCTCACGTATTGGTTTTATACTTCATTATTATTATTATGAACACTGATTATGTTTATTTATTATTAATACTTCGAAGCCGGTATTATTACAGCAGTTTTATTATTTGCAATAAATTGTAATTTTTCTAAGTTTGTAACATTAATTGTAAAATCTGCGATAAGATTACATGAAATAAACTGCAAAAGAGCCAATCTAGAGCGATGCGAGCAGAGCAGAATGAGTAAATATGCCTGGGGGGGGGGGGGGTGGAGGCATCGATACGCATTACTTAATTTAAAGGAAATGTGGCGTTACTTGATTTGCAAATTGTCGGCGTCATTCATAATATTCATCCTATCTTATATTAGCTGCTCGATGAGAAGATAAAAGTGCTTAACACATGGCATTTCTCTACACTGCCACAGTCTATATTAAATGACTGTGACACTGCGAAGCGAATCCGCCATGTTGGCTTGTCGACGGAGGGACCAAAGTAATTTCTGAAATTGGAAATCCGAAACTGAAACCTTTTTTCCCTTTTGACGCTTCTGATTGGTCGGAGGAATTCGAGGAATAGCCGCTGGTCACAGAGGCGATCAAAAGGCGGGCACCACCTCTCCTCCTATCAGTTTTCGCACACGGCCGCCAAAAGACATTGTACAATTCACGGAATGAGCAATAGGAGGTTGCATATTTCGTGAATTGTGTGATTTAACTATCTGTGCGTAAATCGTTTACGTATACGTGAACGACTCCTTTGAATGATTTTCGCTTACCAAAGCGTTGTTTCACCCATCACCAATCATCCGCCGCGCGAAGCGCATGCTCTGTTTTTCATCCCGTGACAGTATCCACAGCGTATTTTATAACCACCCTTTAGTTTACAGAAAAGCAATCAGGCTTACAAAAGAAAATGGTGTAGTAGAAATGCCAGTGATTTTGGTTTTCCTTCAGAATAATGAACTTAATAAATATTTCTTTTTCATAAAAGACGACCGTTGACCTTAATTAGGGTCATAGTGGAAACTAATCAGAATCAAGCACTAATGATGCACTACTTTCTCCTGATACTTTGCTCTCAGACATTTCAGAATAGAGATATAGGTTCTACAACATGAAAGATAATTTTTTATCTTCATAATATAATTTAAAATTTGTAGATCTCTTAATTTTATTTACCTCACATATGTGAAATAAAAACTTTTTGATGAATATTTCGTTTTTCAAGTCAATCGACATGCTCGAGCGAAGTGCAATGAACGGAATAACTCAGCAAAAAGCAAACAATCAAGCGTGTCTTCTGATTGGTTCGCTTCGTTAGTCTTCTTTTAGAGTATAAGTTTAGAACGTGTCCGGTCTCTAGCTGTTATTGTAAGTTTTTTTTTGGAGGTAAAAACTGCTTATGTTTTGGTCTCGTTTCCGAAGATTATACCGAATCACCTTGATGTAATTCGTGCGCTGGCGACCAGCATTGTTTAACTTCTCATCACCGACTTCCCAATATTTATGATGGATGGAAGTATCATTTTATGCTATATATGAATTATTTGTTGTCCGTAAAATCAACTGGTTGCTTTGTTGATTTGAGGCTTTTGCTGTGAAGTTCGCAGGTTGAAATGAGAAATAAATATATTTCATCAATATTAAAAAACAAAGTGCAATTCCAGAATTTAATCCCAGAATATTTAAATCGCTACAACAATTCAAAAAATTTATCATTTGTACAAATTAAAATAAATACAGCTAACAAAGGCAGAATCATACTGATCATAACTAACGAAGATTATATTAACGATACTGAGCACTTTGTAAAAAAATAATCCCAACTTTCTCACTGAAAAAAAATACCTTTCTAATAGACACTTTAATAAGTTTACTAAAAAATTAAAAAAACTTCTAAACAGAACATTATAAAAAAGAAAAAATATAGAAACTTAAAACCACTTTTCTCCGTACTTATTAAAGAGTACAACGTTCCAAAGCTTCAAAAAGAAAACCACCTACCTAGCTCTATAACTGCTACTTTCAAATCTGCCTCCTACTGTTGAGCTAGGTTTCTTTCGAAACTGTTAAATCAGTTTTTCTTATTCCTTTATACTATAAAAATTCAACACAAGCCATAGATATTCTTAGTAATATTAAAATAAAAAATAATGAAAGCATACATACGCTGGACATTTCCTCAGTGTTTGATAACATACCAATTGACGAGACAGACTGTCGTATAATATTTAATAAACTCAAACAAAACTCAAAATATTTAAATGCCCTCTAAATAATCGACTTCATAAGATTATGTCTAGAAAAAAGCCAAGTCACTTTTAATGAGAAATTTTCCGAATGGGTAGTCCTCTCTGCCCAATTCTATGCAATATTTTTATGAACAATATAGAACACAAATTATTAAATTATTCTGACCAAACAACACATCACTTTATGGGCCTATTATGTGGATGATATCCTAACCATTGCTTTCACCAATATTTTGCCTAACATAATCCAAGCTGTTCACCATATGACATCTCTACAATTCACATCCAGTAATATGACCAATAATGTAATCAACTTCCTTGATCTAAACGTAATCAGGCAGAATGACTAACTTCTATTTAGCTAATTCCATAAGCCAACCCAATATCCCATATTTCAATTCAAATTAACTCTTTCATCAAACTAAAAGCACAGTTAAGAAAGCAATTTCCAAAATTATAAATACTAGTAAGGAATAAATTTCCCCCAAAACTCATACAAAATTTATACACTCATATCCAGTCTCCTAACAATTAAAAAACAAAAAAGTGATAACAAACACTCAAACACTATTATGAACAAAATGAGATTTTCTTTTCCTTTCCAGACAAAGAACCTATTCCACGAAGTAAAACAAAATTTATCAGAATTTAATGATATAACAATAATACCCAAGAACAACAGAAACATAAAACGGTTTTCCAACAAAAAATAAAAAAAAGCAGAACATCAACTTCGAAAACTGTGACAAAACATAAACTGGACATTTTATATTATTTTTATGGTAAAATACTTTGCAGTTCTAAGCTGTTTCAGAATTGCAATGAATCGTTATTATCTCTATTTATGAATATTAAATGTTTGAACAATAGTTATTGAATCAGGTGTGTGTGTGTGCGTGTGTGTGTGAGTGTGTGCGTATGCTTGTGTGTGTGTGGGTTGTTTTTTTTTTTTGAAACACTGATAGTTTATTTTTTTCGTGGAATACAAGGACACTGATAGTTTTTAAATTTTTTGAAGCAGACCACTGGTGTGAAATTACAGATCATTGACTTATTCGATGTAAGACAGTCATGATAAATGGTTGGCTTGATGGATGGAAGTATCACTTTATGCTATACACTTCTATATGAATCCTTCTATTGAAAAACCACAAATGTGTCGATATGTGTCGACCCAAGTAATCTAAATGAAGCCATTGGATGCTGAGATATGGTTCATTTTCAGTTA
This sequence comes from Rhysida immarginata, assembly GCA_023313115.1. Lineage (NCBI taxonomy): Eukaryota > Metazoa > Arthropoda > Chilopoda > Scolopendromorpha > Scolopendridae > Rhysida > Rhysida immarginata. The sequence continues at coordinate 2,256,668 of JAHWFO010117657.1, read as the reverse complement.
TTTTATCTTTTCTAAGGTTACAGGTTAAAATGATGTTTAATCTATGTATGCTTCTTAGCAGTCTTTTGACACAAAATTTCATGTTGAGTCGTTATCCGGATCCATGATTATGACAGCACTACGAGACAGACCTTCACTCTTCTGTAGCTCATAATAGACTGAATACACAGAACAAGTTGAAACATGCCACACACCGAGGGGAAAGACCGATATGCCACGATGTGTGCTGCATTTACCTCTATGTCCGCTAGATGGCTCTCGGAAAGAATATTCACTGTTTTTGATCATATGTCGTATGTAGAGTGAGATACCAGCTGACAATTACAAAAGTTAGAATGCAAAATTTCAACGAATTAAGACGTTTAACGTAGAAAGATGAAACAATTCCTCATTAAAAGATATTAGTGACTATTAATATCTACGCAACCGACAAAAAAGAGACACGCTTGTGCATTCAAAGTCTATGCAACATTCCAATCGTAATATTTTCAAACAAAAAAGCACTAATTGTTTAAATCCAAAAGGGAGGCAATGCAGGTCGAATCTTTAGTTGAGTTTTGAGTGCCCAGGTCGGTCATTTTCCTCGGCTCTTATAATGAAGTCATAGGACATTCAGGATTCTTTCTCTAGTCAACGTTCGCACTCTTTCATTCTGATGGCCTAGAAATATCACTCATATAAAAGATGCCATGAGTAATCATATTGCACATTCGCAGTCTATTTAATATTTCCTCTTTAAACTTTTTTCAGGATAGACATTGTCAGGAATTTGATCTATTTTAATATAGTTTGGTTTGGCTTGTTTGGTATTAACGTCCGTTTCAACTGCCATGATCATTTCAGGACGGCGTTATACGGGTCGCAAATTTTGCCTCGCAAGGGTTCTTTAACGTGCAGCCGGCAAACGACTACACGGGACCAACGGCTTTACTTCCCTTCCGAAGAAAGTGCGTGATCTCAGGATTTTCCCCCTGAAAAAATCCTCGTCGTCCTCGGGCATCAGAGGCGATCACGCAACCCCTGAGCCCTATTTTAATATAGCAATATTAAGTAGAAAACCTGCATGACTCGTAATCCACTGTTGGCCAGGTGAAATACAGTGAGTTAACCGCTACCTAAATCAACCGAGAAAGTCATTGTCTCTATGAACTGAGTTCAAAATTAATAAAAAATCTAAGTGTGCGTTAGAGAAATGAAAATTTTTTTATCGCGTGACTTCGCATTTTTTATGATGTCCTTTACTTTTACACAAAACGGCATTTATCAAAATTGATGGGTGTTTTATCAGTCTTTATCAAACAAATGGAAAGTAATCTGAACAAATATTACGAATGATAACTCTCCGAGTTACACGAATAATATATGTATTTATTCAACGCATTCGCTGTTACCTTCTGACTGGTAAATATGACAGTTTTTTCAAAAGTTCTCGGAGTCACCTAGAAGTCGCTGTCGCTCATTTAGTTCAAGTTCCTGGTCATTTTGAAAGGGAAAATCAATTTTACCCAACCCAGGCAGGGAAGAGAGAAAACGGGAAGCGACGTTTTGCATTTTTTTTTTTTTTTTGAGATACGGAAACTAGTAGCGATCCCTGCGGAGGTAAAAAGGAACACCCGATTACTTCATTACTCCAACAGCTACTAAAGCCTTGAAAGTTTGTTTCAAAAATTTAGCACTAGTCTACGGTTAGGTTAGGTTAGGTTAGCTGAGCTTAGATTGCTGACACTAAACAGCAATCGTTTCAATGGAAATCACCGAATAATTGATCAAGATCGAAAAAAAAACACTTCAAGTTCTGAGCCATTTTTTCGACCTCAACGATCTTATCCACAAGAAAGTTATCCTACAAGGGTTATCAAGTAAGAGCTGTTCTACTGCGATATTCTGAGGCTTCTTAGAGAGGTAACGTTTCGAGATGTGGAACAACAAATCTTGGGTGCTGCGTCATCCCCATGCACCGGTTTTTTTCTCGCTCGTTGTGCATCAGTGTACCACTTCTACAAAGACGATTGTTCTTACATACCCTTCTAACTCGTCCGACTTGATCCCTGCGATTATTCTTTATTCCTGAAAATGAAGATGATGATGCTTAACGGAAAAAGGTATTTGAAAGAGAGATGAGATACGAGGATAAGGGATCGTGGACATTAATTTCCATAGGTCCTTCCAACTATTTATATCTCTCAGGAGATTATTAAAAGAAGATGAAGTCAGTTAAATTTTTATGTATGTGTAAAATCTTATAATAAATAAATTACAAGAACCTTCGGTTCGCACCTTTGCTTTCTATTTCCAACAAAACTATTGGCTGGTTAAAAAATAAAAATACGAAAGGTCCAGGAAATACCTTCTCCTTTGTTGATGCTGCCCAAGAAGTACATAGGCCAGACCCTTCGGAGAATGGAGAGCAAGGCCAGAGAGCACCTGGATAATATTGAAGACAAATGACCCGACAGGTCGGCACTCATAGTCTCTTTGTAGCAAGCAAATGTTTTACAGAAGTAAACCACTGAAATTTGAATTCATTGTTACCATTAAATTTACGAAGAAGTGTACATTTTGAAAACATTAAAATAGGCGATAGCTGTTTCGAATCTTTATTTATTATCATACATATTAATATTCCAATACTTCTGTTTCTTAACGCCGATTTAAATTTTCTTTTTACTTTGCCACTGCATTTTTTAAAGAGACATCATAGGATACTGCATCATTGTTTACTCTTGCTAAAATAGAACTTCGTACTGGTTTTACCATGCCCTTATAATCCTTTTATGTTTTCTACATCCTTTGGTATGCGGATTACTATGGGCATGTCCTAGTTTTCCCTAGTTCGTTATTAAGTACAGAAAGGTGCTTTATGCTATCAGTGTGGGGAAACGTGTCTGTCTGTCTGTCTGTAACTCAAACTCCTCCGAGGCTATGAAAGATTTTCAAAATCTGTTTTCGTCAGTCGATGAATATGGTACATGGCACGAACCAATCACAAATATTATCTAAATCTGTTCAATAGCACGTGCACAAATGGTACCTTTACGACCCCACCTAGCAATTTTCAATGGAGAGATATATTAATTTATATATCAACAAATCGTAATGATGAGATATAAGCGGATATAAATTACTATTTTCGCCAATTAATAAATAAGGTTCGGGAATGAACCATTTTGAAACTGGTTGAAATCGAAACAATGACACGTGCTCTAATAGTACCCTTATGCCACCCTCAAAAATTTTCAGTGCTAAAATATGGCATGTAATATATCAAACCACTTGGAATGATGTGTCAAGAATGAATATAACGTAAAATTAATGATAGTCGAAATTGGTTTCAAGGAACCTGGTTTAGTGGAACCATTATGGTTCATTGGAACTTTCAATGCTAAAATATGGCATGTAATATATCATACAATGCTATAATATTATATCATGATGAGTCATGAATTAATATAACGTAATATTAATGATAGTTGAAATTATTTCAAAGGTACGTGGTTTAATGGTATCATTTTAGTCCATTAGAAATTCCAATGTTAACATAGGGCGGTTTAAAAATATATTTCCGCGAATGGTTTAGTTTAACCTTTCGGTACTTGGTTATGCCATTCCTTAATGGTTTATTTAATTTGGTTTTGATTTATCCACTGTGGCCGAGTTATAGAGATTGCTTCGAATATATGGTAGCGATCATGCCATCGTTAGAAGCTATCATCGTTGGTCATTCGACCTAAAATGACGAAAAACATAAAAATATATATTTCTTTTAATTTTCTTACAATTTTTTTTTATCCCACACCACTTATCCCACGAGTTTATCTCCCGCTTTTGGATTTCATTCTTTTCCCTTTAACCATTCTGTTGTCTTTATACTTTTTAATGCACTTTTTTTATTCCCCTTTTAAAATTTCCTAATTCCTTGAACTCACGACTTTTATTTTTTATATATCTTCCATGTTATTTCTATGAATTTTGTAAGATTATAATGAGAACAAGATAATAATAAGTTTACATGATTATAAAATAATTTATAGAAATAAATTTAAAAATACACAAAGAAAAGAAATAAAGAGTGAAAACACCATTCCACATTATCTCTTGTTGTGGAATAGTGTTTTCGCTGTTTATTTCTTTTCTTTAGGAAACCTTTGTCCACAGTTTCTATCCTTTTTCGTTTGTATTAAAAATGCACACTTTAATATCTGATGTCCGTAGATTTACCATAAGAGTAAAGAGGAAAGTTCTGAAAGATTGAAAAACTACGCGTCTCGCTAGAGCTTATTTCGATGAGAGGGGCGTAGTTCGTCTTAACCAGACGTTTGTAAACGCTTATGGTAACATTAAGAGAACCTGTTGTAACGTAGAAGTTAAAAAACGCTTATATTCATTCATTATTTCTTCCTATAATTTTCACTTCTCCCCTCTGTTTATTACAATGTTAAGTTCCTAAAAGTCGGGTTTTTCTACCATGACATCAGCAAGAAATTATCTCACTTTAACGACTGAGTAGAAAACACATTCCGGCTTTCCCATTTTCAGCAAAACAAGAAAAAACTATTTGCTAATGAACCATACGAATTGTAGTAAATGTTGCTATTAAGCAATTGCAGGCCTTGTCAAGTCAACCCATATAAATATATATAAATATATATCAAAGTAAATGGTGCTTAAGGTGCTTAGATATATACCTAATCTTTTATTAATAATTAATGGTGCTAGAGTGTTATCGTACTGTTTTGTATCTTGTTCTTTTTACCAATCAACCATTCAATTGTTTTCGCCTGATTTTAGAGTAACTTGGAGATTAGTATGATTCAATGTAATAAAAATATGAGACTAATAGTGATCTACTGTAGTTTATTATAAAATGAACGCAACGTGGCTCTAAAAATGAGTTTGTAATTGTTTTCATATATTTATTGAAAAATATTCTCATATATTTCCGTTTGGGCTCTCTTTGTTTTGTCTTTAGTATGACGATGCAAAATAATGTTAACAAAAACTTCAACAGATTATCATATGGTATATTGGCGTATTATTTTAAAAATACGTTTACTTATGAAAATAAACTTAATGTATATATTTAATATTTCAGTATAGTGGGTATTTATCTGATCTTATACATTTTTACAATATCTAAAACAACTTTGTTGCTGATTTTTGAGAAGTTCTAATAAATAAATCATAATTTAATATTTCATAGTAGATGGTACAGTAAATACCCCATAATTGAAATCTAGGATTGCCATAACATGACGTATAATGACACATTTTTGGAATGCTCGCCCTCTCCATTACTAGTTATGATCAACTTAAAACTTTTTATGCAGCAATAACGCTTTTATCAGCATCGTCTTTTAAAGTTAATAAACACAATGTATCTCGATTGTGTATCTTAATTTTTATATAAACCTTGGTTGCAATGTTAAATATAAATAAGTTAGAAAATTATTAAGCAAATTTTTTTTTTCAAAATACTTGGTTCTAAAAAATTATATTAAAAAAAACCGTATTAAAAAAGTAAAAACTTACCAAACCCAAACTATTAATAGTGATGGGACTTGTTCTTTTTCTGTTGAACTCTGTGTTATTACAAACGGGTCAGTGAGCTGGCTCCCTATAATGCGACGTCGAAAATAATTCTCGCGTCAGTGTAAAAGCGTTGGAATTGCCACTCGTATTTGGGAGGCGTGGGTGGAACCCCCACCGCGTAGCGATCGATATCTTCATGGTAACCTGTTAACAGCCATGGCTTGCATGCACTTAGCCAGCATCATTTTATGGTGCACAAACATTTGGAATGTACTTAATTTTCGAAGATGCCGTGTGTATTCTTCATATTTTCTTACTTTAAAATAATTTTTTTTCTCTGATTTTTCAGCTGTTCTCTAATTTTTAAGCTTTAACATTTTGAACTTTATGAGGAAATTTCCAGAATACAGTGGACATAACTGGATAGCTTTAATAAGATAATATGATTTATATAATCATTTTAAGTGATAATGAATGACAAATTCGTATGACCTGGCAGCAGAAATTATTTTCTGAGCCACTGTTTTATTTACTAAACCGCAAAGATGTCAAGCTTCATTTTATAATAAATAAATAAACAAAACAAGACATTTATTTTAAAGTTATTTTCTATCAAATATTTACGAATTTAGTGCTATTATTCAATTTTTAATAAAATATCATATAGAGAATAAAGCCAGTTTTTTCCGAACATAACCACTGTGCGGAAATAGGAGATATTTTGAAGTGAATAATCACGAATGGAAAAGATAATCTGTAACCTTTATAGATTCAAAAAAGTACATAGGGAATACTACAGAGTTCGCAAGTACCATAAAATACTAGGATCATACAGAATTTTTTATTATTATTTTATTATAATTTTATTTTTTTGTTTTAAAATACGGATTATAGATATAGATTAAACTACAGATATAGATATAGGACTACCTATAAGACCACAGGACCGACATTTTAGATCCCCGGCAGGGAAAGCAAAAATCAAAAGGCAATATTATGTTAATTTACAAACCAAATATGTTAAATGAAAACAGTACAAGAGCCACGTTTTGTACTGTATGCGCGCAAAATGAACAAAATTATCATCTCAATGAGTTATTTTCCACTATCAGCGGAACAAATACTCCGTAAGCTATGTCGAGCAAAAGTGTTCTTTACCCTCGACCTGCGAAGGGCGTATTGGCAAGTCGAACTAGCGCCTGAATCACGAGATAAAACGACACTTATGGTTCCGGGGCTGGGTACATTTTGCTACAAAGTTATGCTCTAAGAAATAAAATCTCCGCACAGGAATTCCAGTTGCTGATGAAAAGGAATTCCATTTAAGGGTAAACTTCGACAAATCAATTTTCCAAAACAGCATAGAATTCCTCGGCTATCGAGTAGATGCGGCCGGACTAAAAATGTCGACCGTATACTAACGTATCCTGGTCCAATTAATGTCGAACAAGTCTGTCGTATAGTGGGGATGGTTTAATAATATCAAAATTTAATCCCCACATTAGAGAAATCAACTACCAACATAAAGGGGTGACGTGGAAGTGGACACCAGAATGTGAAGAAGCGTTTGTCAGGATACAGGAGGTACTTACATCCTCACCCGTACTGGTACAACCGAAATTAATCATCCGTTTGAAATTCATATGGATGCCTTTAAACCCGCGGTTGTTGGTGATCCGTTCATCGGTTCATGGAAAAAATTTTTTTTTGTGTCGTTCGGAATCCCATGCTGAACAAGTCTTCAATTGGAATTTTTCGTGTATCTGTTACGGCTTCAATGATAGGATTTGAATGTGTCCTAATTTGCATATTTGTGATGATGAAAAGTGCACCATGGGATAGGTCACCCACAACTTCTTATTCTTTGGATTCATCAAAATTGACACATCTGCTTCGGTTACGAAAATAAAAAGAGGGGAGCTCATTTTTGTATCCACCCAATATATTAATTTTCAGTATTTTGTTGTTTTTTTTACTTACTAGCTTTTCAAAGCCAAACGAAGGCGGGATATCAGTATCTATCTACTCTAGGTATATACGAATGTTGTTTAAGGTTTGACCCTGGAACTTGATAATTGTCATTGCATAAGCTGGGCGAACCGGAAATTGTCGACGTTTGAACTCCACAAAATGATCAGTCGCCTGTAACGGTATTCTTGGTATTAAAACGAATTGTCCTGCGTTATCCCCGCTGAGTATTGTAGCTTGTATTGAACTTGATTATTCGGAATTGGCTGTTGTATTGTTTAATACCCCACACGTTCAACCTAATGAGCGTCGACCCTACAATTTGCCGACAACTTTGGACGTAACTATAGTTTTACCTGGCAGTGGAATCAGTGCACATTGTCGAATTTGTGTTATATTGGCCTGCGTTCGTTTCTGCGACTCAAAAATTTTTTTTTCTGAAATAGACTTAAAAACTTATGATCCGAGAAGATACATGTATATTGAAATTTTGAAAGAAAAAAAATTCTGTCTCTATGAATGTGATCAATTTTCTGCAGCTATCTCTTCTTAAACGGCAAAAAACAGAACCAAATGAAATTAATGCACTGTTAGAGGGTACCTTAAACTGTGCCTTGAAGGAATTTTTATGACAATTTTTCGGTTATATTAATTGGAGATATTAATTTTTTTTTAAAAATTTTAAAAATGGCTGAAGCGTTCATACAAGCGAACCAAACCCTTCTCCTTCCCCCCGCCCCTAGAAAAAATTCCTTAAACGTTAATACATACTTGGAGGGTTTCTTAATCTCTGCATTGACGTATTTTGCATTAAATTCGGTTAAACCTTTTTTAGAGATACTAGTTTGTTTTTCTTTTTTTATAATAAATAAGACATGACTGATACATTCCATTAACCCAAAGTCAATAAATTCAGCATGAACGGATTCCTCTGTCTCAGAATCGAATAACTTTGGTAAATAAATTGTTTGGCTCTGATGAGCCAATTTTGAATTATAAATGTTTTTAAAAGAAAACAAAAATAAATAAATAAATTACCCCCCCCCCCTCTCCGTGATAAAAATTTTTTCCTTTTTTTTAAAATTTCCATGATAAAGTGGGAGACCTGTGCGAATGTTCCAGTACACCATTTCAATTTATTTTGTTTACAGCCAAGTAATTATATTTCATTAAACTGTTGAAGAAATTGCACGTCCAAAGTTTTAGCCCAGAAGATAAAATTGCTTCCAACAACTCTGAAAAGTCACTTTTTAAGATTTAAAAGTAAACTCGTTGGTTGATGTTAATTCAAAAAAAAAATCAACAAAGCTGAAGAGGAAAACCTAGGGTGCAAGGCTAAATGTTTTTATATAAATTTTTTAGATTATATAAAATTCATAAATGGAAGGAAACCAAAATCGACACACATATGCAATGGCGAAAATATCTAAACATTTTCAAACAACCCTCGATAAATTTAAAAATGTCGGGCCGTAAAAATCCACTGTCGAATGGGCGTTTTTCCTCATTAATGATTTTTGGAGCAGTGATAAATCTAAAATAAATACTGAAACACTATCAGCAGTCGTGTCATTGAAAGTAAATCTGAATTATACATACGAAGAATTTTCTGATATTTTACAAGAAAATGATGTTCTTGAAAAATATTCATTAAAATAAAAAATATATTTTATTATTCAGACTAAAAGAGAAATGGTTCAGACTATTAAGAGTACAATTATACCAAAACTTGAATAGGCATTGTTATATGGTCTTCTGCATCTAAGACTTTACTTATGCGGCTACAAGTGGCGTACAACGATGTTCTTTGATCTGCGTTGGCTTTGCCCAGACATGCTTCTGTCTCTCTTCTTTGTCATACATACAATCTTCCAACGTTTATGAAGATATCTTTGTATGCCAGATTAAAAGAACTATATAGGGCAATTATGGACTCTTGCCATCCAATGCACTTTATTAAAGGTTGGATGTTAAAATCCGATAATATACGCAGTACTCAAAGATATAAGATTATACCTGCAGCACCAGTCTCTAGATTTTTAGATTCCTTTTTCCCATATAATATCTTGAAACATTGGAACTCATTGTCATATGAAGTAAAGAATCAGATCTTGAATTGTACTTTGAAGACTTGCTCCAATCATAAACAACATGTTAATAATGTACTGTTACAGGGGAGCAAGATTTACTTTGATTCTTCTTATACCTTTTACATATCCCAAATTGGGATGCAAAATTTTAAATAATTTTTTTTCTCAATTTTTTCAATTTTTTCAATTTTATTCTATTCAAATAAATAGATTACATAAACTATAATAATAATGAATTAAATGAATTATAATGTAGCAACAGCAGGGATACGATCCGCCAGATAAACCGGAAGATGAAGCCCTATGTTGCCCCCCAAGTTCTTGTTAACAGTGTTAATCAATTTATAGGCAAGATCGTGGTCCATCGCTTTGGTCCGTCTAGCACCCAAAAAAACCAAGGGCCGATGAGACCTACTAGAAGTAGGGATCTGTAACCCTATTAGGGCAAGGGTTTGAGGCGCTGACAGTCTACCACCCATTATCCTTAGCAAAATATTTAAAAAAACTTTACCAAGAATAGACTGCAAATGAAATGAAGGAGCCAGTGAGGGAGAGTCGGTAGTTTGTTTCAGATGAGAAAGAAAGCGTTGATAGCTGTGTAATTTCGCTTGTAATAGCTCAAACTGCTGAGTGTTCCCGGAGAACCAAATCCAGGAAGCGTATAGAATTTTAGGTATAATAATTAATTTATACAAATTGATAAACGTCTTTTGTCATTTAAAAAAGTTCGCCAGACGTTTAATAATGCCAATGCGCTTACTGGTTTCGAGCAACAAAAAATCCAGATGGTCGGTGAAAGTAAAGCTCGAATTAAAGATAACACCCAGATAATAATAATAATAGAAGATAAAAAGCATCTTGAACTAGTGTGTTTGCTAAATGCATTATTACAGCTTTTTGCAATCGATAAAATGTAGTTTGCAATTGGTAAAATGTAGTTTGCAATTGAAAAAATAATCTTTTCAATTGAAAAAATGTAGTTTTCAAATGAAAAAATGTAGTTTTCAAAATAAAAAATGTGGTTTTCAAAATAGAAAATGCAGTTTTCAAATTAGAAAATAGACAAAAAATTCATAAAATATAAGTCAAAGAAACCAAAGATTTTAATTATATATATTGTTATAGTACAGTAAATTACAAAATTTTATTATATAAATATTAGTATTATAAAATTAAAGATTATTATACAAATTACTGTAGATATAGTGTAAAACTATATAAAAACATTGGATATTAGGCCGTATTACAAGGAGTAAATATAGTAGCTGTATACAATAAGAAACATACAGCAAAAAACACAAATTCTATTCTCTTCTATTCATTGTCATCATCATTATCATTTTGAGGAATGTCTGGAAGATCATTTAAAATTTCAGTACGCTGAATGCACGGTACTAAAAACTGCCGGCTATGAACGACCCAACCATTGCAGTCGCGGAGGGTTATTTGCGCTGCTGCAGTTGAAAGGCTGGCCGGTCAGGCGCGTGTTCGCAGCGTACAAGCAATTTTAGTTTGCTGAACGCGACCTCTACAGGGTTTAGGAACGGGCTATACGGCGGTAGATAAATTACTTGGCAGCTGTGATCATCAATTAGCTGCTTCACTTGGTTAGTTTTATGGAATGGAACATTATCCATAATTACATGTAAAAAATTTAATGTTTTACGTGTATGGAAATTGTGGAAATCTTTTTACAGTATGTATTTTAGCCTATATTCGAGTTACACACGTTCGCTGAGCTCATCTTGCCCGTCGTCTGCTTAATTTCGTCGCCGTTTATGTAATCACTAGAGGGTAAGGGAGAGCGAGGCTAACTAAAGCTCCTAATCTAGAACTTTAGGGCTAACTGGGACGCTTTCTTTATTTTATTATGTAAATTATTTTGTTTCTTTGACTTATATTTTATGAATTTTTTTTCTATTTATTTTCTAATTTGAAAACTGCATTTTCTATTTTGAAAACCACATTTTTTCATTTGAAAACTGCATTTTTTCATTTGAAAAGATTATTTTTTCAATTGAAAACTACATTTTATCGATTGCAAAAAGCTGTAATAATATAAAAGCAGAAAATAAAATCGGAAACTGTGGAGAGTAAGTGGAGAGTGGCAAAACGAATGCAGAACGGCTGTTTGTTTTCACCTCAATATCGACTGAGAACGTCTCCATATTAGTCACGAGCCGAGATCGTATGACGAGAGGCAATATTAATCAATGTAATGAACAAACTTAAATCTTAATGTCAATACTACTTATCGCTAAGCTTTCGGAACAAAATATAAAGCAGTACCCAACGGGAATAGGTCGGAAGCCAAGCGCGGCCCGCCGCGTGAGATCTCACTTGTTAGGCGCACGCTTGCTAGGTCGACGACCTTCTCGATGGCCCGGTCGGGCACCCCTTGGATGAAAAGATTGTTGTATGGCTTGGTGGGTGTAGTGTCCGTTGACACCTCAGACTGGCTGGCTGGCTTCGGAGGGCCGGTAGGTACTTCAGGATTCGTCTCAGAAACCACTGGAATGTTCCCCGATTCTTGGACCAAGACCTCGGCGTAGGAAGGACCAAGTGACGAAGGAGAGCCGCTGAATTCGGGCACGATCCGATATGTTAACGGTCTTCCCTCGAGCCGGGACTGTGGTGCGCCTGGGATGGGCGAGAGCCTATCGTCGTGCTCCGCACTCGTGTCGGGGTCGGTTCGTCTCGGCACGGCAGAATAATGTCGACAGCCCCCTGCTATCGCACGGTTACGATCCGGTAAAAAACAAGAGTTCGAATTATAAAATAATTTAGTTAAGTAATAAACCAGAGAATACTCTTTTACCACAACAAGGAAACAAGAAACGAAAAAATAATAAATGAAAAATAAGGCAAGGTCGTATTTTTCCTTATTCTTTTGTTTTTTGTCTTATTTTTTTGCCTTATTTTTCATTTATTATTTTTTCGTTTCTTGTTTCCATGTTGTGGTAAAAGAGTATCCTCTGGTTTATTACTTAACTATTTCTATCCACATAAGATTTTATTCCATTATTCGTACAAAATAATTTAGTGCTTGCCTTATTCTTTTTTGGTACTGCTGAAGCTGAAGGGCCTGGATCCTCTTCTCTGGCTTCTGACGACAAGTTTCTTTCGGATTCTATTCCCCCGAACGCACGTCTTCGTTCCTCGCTTCGTCAAGGAATTATCGTCCACGTTCCTTTCCCTCGGGCGTCGGTATTTATATGAAGAGCGTTCCCACGGAATTTCTTATTCTATAAAACTCACTTTTAGGACCACCTTTTTCCTGAACTGAATTTCCATTGAACTTAGGATTTTTCGGCTCCGTCGTCTTGGGTTCCTTAGTTCTGGAGTCCCTCGCATTCCGTATTGGTTGCCTGAGTGAAGTCTCTCTAATCTTGCTTTCATTTAGCCCGTATTTATACGAGATTTTAATTAATCGATTGGCTATGCAATTATGCAACACCAATCGGTTAACGGCTCGTGGCTTCGCTGCTCTTTGGAAGATTTTACTTTGCGAATGAGGCCGGAGCTCCTCCGTTGCTTTTTTGATCGCGTGCTCCGACTTCCCCTTTTTCTCGCATTGCATGTCATATCGCCCGTTTTTCCTCTCCTATCGCTCTGGCGATATGACAACAGGCTCCGTATGCTCTTCAAGAGCTGTCTAAGAATGCGTCTAATTCAAATTGATTCTCTGCAGAGTATTGGGCATAGCCAGGTATTACAGTTTTTTCAAACCGATTAGTTCAGATTTAAGCTTATCCCACTCTTTTAATCGAGATAATGGAACAGATTCGTCCCAGTCAGTATTCTCAGCCCATAATAGTTGAATGATGATTTTGGCTTAAATGACACAAGATATAATTAAACCTAATGGATCGTAGATTTTGGAAATAGTAGATAACATATCTCATTTTGTATTTTCCTCTTTGGACAAAATAGTTGGTTGGTTTGGTTTGTTTGATATTAACGTCCTTTTCAACTGCTATGGTCATTTCAGGACGGCGTTATAGGGGCCGCAAATTTTGCCTCGCAAGGGTTCTTTAACGTGCAGCCGGCAAACGACTACACAGGACCAACGGCTTTACTTCCCTTCCGAAGGAAGGTCGTGATCTCAGGATTTCTCCCTGAAAAATCCTCGTCGTCCTCGGTCGGGATCGAACCCGCGTACTCAGGCATCAGAGGCGATCACGCAACCGCTGAGCCACCGAGGCCTATTTTGGACAAGGTAGAATCTGTATCATAACTTAAATTATCTGGAAAAGGAATCCATATTAATTATAACGTACGTGTATTTTGGTGCTTATCTAAATGTAATATATCGTAACTGTCTGTGTCCATTGAATCATGATTGCTTTGTGTACTTTGAAAGTTTGAAGTCCACTTTCTTAGTTTCTTTCTGAGAATTTGCTCCCGGGTACATTCTTTCTGAGAATTTGCTCCCGTCAGTAGATCATCTACATAGAAATCCTCTAAAATAGCTTGACATGCTTTAGGAAAATTATCCTTATTGTCACAAGAACATTGATGTAACGATCTAATGGCTAAGAATGGAGCGGAGGTTTGTCCATAAGTGACAGTATTGAGTGTATAGTGGTTTAAATCCTCTTCTGTGGAATTACGCCATAAAATTCTTTGATAATCACGTTGCAGCGGATTAATTAATACTTGACGATACATTTTTTTCAATAACTGCTGAAATAACAAATTGATGGATCCTGGATCTTATCAAAATATTGAATAGATCTTGTTGTATTGTTGGTCCGACCTGTTGAATATCGTTTAATGACAAACCATTTGTTGTTTTACATGATCCATCGAATACAACTCTCAGCTCTGTGGTGATTCTGTGGTCTCTGTGGTGTTGGAATACAACTCGAATTTGATGTGGTGTTGGATTTCAATTTCTGTCATATGACCCCAAATTTGATACTCATTCATGAAGTCAATATAAAGCGATTTGAAATTATGAATTTTTTTTAATTGCCGCTCCAAATTGAAAAAACGTTTTTGAGCAATCGACAAAGATTCTCCAAGATTAGTTGGTGATTCTTTAAATGGTATATCTGCAATGTATCAAACAGCTCTTCGCAGAATTTATCATTAGAGTTTATTGGTATTTTGGTACTATTTATTCAGCTTCCCAAAATAATTTTTAATTGGTCTTACATGTCTCGTATTTGATTTAAATGGCAATTTGTTTTCGTCTGGTCATTTTTACACATGAATGGTCCAGCCACTATCCAACCAAAGGCTGTATTTCTTAAATGTGGTTGACCTTTGCCTAATTTACTTTCCTCTGGCATTATTACATTCTAGACTAGATCTGCGCCTATAAGAATATCGATGTCCTTAGATATATAGAACTCTTTGTCTGCTAATTGGATGTGCTTAGGAATTTTTGGAATGAATGAACTGAGTGTTCGCATGAATGTTTGTTCTGTTATTTTATCAATGACATAGCATGTTAAGTTGGTTTTGAATGCAGCATGAAGCAGTTGGATTTGAATATTAGTTTTGTAGTTGATGCTAGTTGTACTTTGATTAATGCCTATAGCAGAAATATTTACTCGAGTCTTTTTAGAGCTTCGGTTTATCGCATAAATTGCTTGTGATAAAGCTGCTTTGAGATGCACTATCTAATAGCGCTCTTGCAATGACTGTGTTTCCAGATTGAGCTCTTATCTTTATTTGAACCGTTGCTAAGAGAACAAGCTGATTAGTCGAATTAGAATTTGCTACGATGATGTCGGTAGGCTCGTTTGATAGAATTTCATTTGTGGGTGTCACGCTAGAGTCATTCGTATCAAAATGCAACAAGGTGTTATGTTTTTTATTGCACTTTTTACAAACGCCTAATTCACAATCTTGAAGATTGTGATTCTTTCTTAGACACTTTGTACATAGCTTTCTGTTTTGTATTTCTTGCAACCTTTTGCGAGCACTTAATTGTAGGAATTGGTTAAAAGAATAGATCGAGTGATTTGTGTCGCTGCAAAAGTTGCATTTGTACGTTTAGGTTTTTGATTAGAAACAAGAGCAGTTAATGGACGTTATCGAACATTTGAATTGTTTCGTTTGTTAACTCGCTTTGATTGATTCTCTAAAGCTTCTAATAATTGACATCTTTGTTTCAGAAATTCTTTGAAATCTGAAAGTTTTGGGAGATCGCTATTTAATGTATTAATTAACCATTCGCGTTTGGCGTTTGAATCTAGCTTTAGTGTCATTATGTGTATAAGTAAAGTATTCCAGTCATCGACCTTTTGACCTAATGCTTGTAAGCCTAACAATTGTTTTAAGAACATTTCATACAGCTTTCTTAATTCAATTGCTGACTCAAGCTTAATACCTGGGATTTCTAATAGCGCATTAATATGATTGTTTAATAGGAATTTTTTTTGTTATCATACCTTTCACATAACAGATACCATGCAATTTCGTAATTATTCTCAGTAGTTTCTAAAGAATTGATAACTTTAGCTGCAGGACCGGAAAGATTCGCTTTTAAGTAATGTAATTTTTAAATTCTAGAAAGTTTAAGATTTGAAGAAATAAGGGAAATGTCTTTGAACTCAAGCCAGTTCCTGATTTCACCTGAGAATTTGGACAACTGACTGGTCGGCAACTTTAGGGATATGGCGCGTCAGGGTCATTTCTGAGAAGAAAATACAAATCTAGAGTTTTCTATGGCAGAGGGGCTGGCTTGGCACTCTCTGATATCACTCAAACACAAAGGGACGTATCTAAGAGGAATTCAGTGACGTTGGGTGATTACTGGGTTCGTCTACGAGTGAGAGAGAGAGAGACGAGACTCTCGTCTCGTTTAGAAAAAGCTCTCTCAAAACGAGCGGGCGTTCGAGCGAACAGGTTTGAGGAGGAAGCCGAAGGAGTCGAAAGTAAATATTCCTAGACTTGAGGGAGAAAAAGATGGAAAGGGAGCGACTAGCAATGCGAAGGAGGTAGACAGCGTTCTGACCAAGTCCGACGGCGCGAGCGAGCGAAGCTGGTATCGCCTTGGTTAGGCTTAGCGGGATTGCCGAAACTCAAGGAAAGAATGCGTCTTTTTTGCTGAGAATCCAGTCGTCATAAGGAAGCTGTACCGGATACAAAAAGTACCGTATGCTGAAATGTTAGTTGCGAAGCGGAAAATATCCTTTCTACAAGGCTTCGCCCTGTTGGCGGAGCTGTGCGTGGTCGTTTTGTTAATGTGTCTAGAATTGAATTTTCGGCGGCAACATTTATATAACGACGGTGAAGAGCACGTGAACTGTCTGCAATTTTTAAAAGCAAAGGGATTTTCCCTCTACGGGTTGACAGCTTATTTTAGCAGCGGAGAAGACAATATGAAACCTTGCAATTTTGTTAAGTGATGTAATGTTAAGGTTTACAGTTCCATATTGTCTGGGAAGTGTACTTAGTTTAGGTTTCTAAAACTATTAACGTTTAGGAACATTGATAAGTGTACTGTTGCTGCTATTTAGTTCCGAATACATTTGTCTAGGATAATTTAAAGTACATGAAGTAATCTTATAAGGGTTAATGTTCTCCTCCTTAAAATAGTTGTATAAGTAAAAGGAGAACACGACGCTTGATGTTTGCGCCCATATTTAAATACCATAGCTTAAATCTTTGTTCCTAGTATTTTGTGCATCTGGAATGAATTAACTTAATAGAGTATAAACATTTGATTAATGTTTACCCTATTACTTTTCTAAAGCTCTTTGGCCTTTATAACGTGTTTTGTAAAAAAAAAATATGGAAGAAATATAAGTTTCTTCGGTTTTTGAAGAGCGCCCTTATATGAACAGAAAAGCCTTTGGGTTTTCTATTTTTCATAAAAATATAATTATTCAAAACGTTAAGGTTCAAGTGCATGCATAGCAGTACTTTGCACTGTAACGAGTAGTAACTAATAGTAGAGTGCTATCGTTTTTGTTATCTTACTGAAGTGTTTTCTCCTGGTTATGTCATTACCCTCTAATTGCAGGTTATCCTTTAGAGGGGCCTGTTCAAGCTGTTTGTTTCTTTAAATGCCTGTGCGGATGTCTGTATTCATACAGTCTGAGGCAGAGTGCCAAAGTAATAGCAATATCAATCTCCGATAGTATGTACGGCGATTGTGAGGAGGAGAGGAAGCTACTTTTCTCATTCCATAAATTGTTACGGAGATTATGTGTATGAGCACCTATAAGGTGTCCTAAAAAACTTTAGTTTAAGCTTAGATTAATGTTCAAATTTAGTTCTTACTAAAAATTGGTACTACTGTGATTTATACTACCTAGATTAGATTTAATTAAAGCCTAGCCAGGGCTGAGCGTTTTGGCTCGTTTTGTAGCTCTATTCGAGCCTAATTAATAACTTACTTATTAGATATATTGTTATTGCATTTAACTGTTAAATAAATCAATTATTTTAAGTTATTTCTAGTATTCTTTGTTAGTCTTCTCTTGGGACAACAATTTCCACTGCGCATGTTGCTCATGCTGATAAAGCTGCAGAAGTTGGAGATTCAGTCACTGATTGAACAACTGTAGTGTTGCTTGCATCTTTGAATTTTTTGATGATTAAGTCTCTCCCATAGCAGTTGCGGAAGAATAATCCCTATGAAAATTGTCTCGCTCAGAAAATTGTGCCTCAACATCAGCGAACATCAGCGTTATAGGACGCAGCTTCAATAGCATCTTGAATGTCATATGAGATAAATGTTTTTCTAATTCAGTTATATCTTGAATTTCGATTGCTGGTTTTGAATTTTTGTCAAGAACATGGGTCTTGAATGTGGTCAAAACGTGCTTTTTGCCAGTTCGCTTTCTTATTAGAGCCTTGAGTTCGCTTATGATTGCGAAAGAGTTACTCGAGATGAGAATAATAATGAAAAGGACTAGAATTAGTAGGGAAGGAGGATTTGAAGTAAATTGGAATGGATAAAGGAATAGTCGGAATTCACTTACATGACAACGATTTGTAGCTGAAGAATGCAGTCGTCTGTAGACTGGTCATTGTAGCGTAGAAAACTGAACCAACGATGCTGGCATGGAAGTTTCGTTCGAACCCGACGTTCATTCGAATCGAAGAATGATGCTAATTATCCGGTTGTCTTGTTGACTATCTGACTCGAAGGACCATAAATGGATGAATTTTGATTATTTGAAACATAAAGAACTAGACTTGCATAAAAATTAATAATTTATTTAGAAAAAGGATAAAAATTTAGGATCAAATGAGACGACAAAAATTGCTGGTTGCCTCCTCACAGCTAGTTGCTATGCAAGTGTTCTTCGTTAATAATAACAATACAAGAGCACGAGAAGAACGAAACGTGCTCATTCTCTCTCTCTCTCTCTTGAGATAAAATACGAAATATTAGGTCGTTGCTTATCAAATGTCGGATTGCAGAGGTCATCTTTAATGGCCCTCTAGAAAGGACACCTTCACACGTGCTATTCGAAATAACCCCCATTGCAATCCAAACATTATTGCCAACGATTTGGCAGCTTCTCGAGCCCTCTCCGATTGAATCTATGATCAGGGGACTCAATAAGCTCCCGGGATGCGTTTTCAACGTCTGCTAGGGTTAGGAATGTTTTCCTCCGAAGAAAATTGTCCAGGCTCTGGAAAAGATGGTAGTCGGTAGGGGAGAAGTCCGGAGAGTACGGATGTTCCACCACGAGCTTCCTGGGATTCAAGTGTCTCGGGGGTTCATCAGCATCCAGCCATTGTGCCGACCGTTTCCTATTGTCGTATAGGAGCCGCTTCTCGTCGCAAGTGACAATGCTATCAAGAATCCCAGCTTCTTCATGGCGCAAAAGCAATTCCGTGCACACCTCCAACCGACGCTCTTTTTGGTTTTCCGTAAGTTAATGTGGGACACATTTGTCCAGCTTTTTCACCTTGCCGATGGTCCTAAGGTGCCTACATAAAGTCGACATTGATACAGCATTATCCCCTGCAAGGTCCCGAACAGTTTTTGGCGGGTCCTTTTCCACAGATCGCTTCAGATCAGCGTCATTCAACACGTTAGGGGTTCTGCCGCGTGGCTCATTTCCAATTCCGTCACTCCCGCCCGGAATTTTCGGAACCAACGTTGAACAGTACGTTCGTTTATGGTGCCTACACCGAATACCTTATTGATGTCTCGAGAGGCGTTGGATGCAGTGTGATTCAACCTGAACTCGTAATGCATTATCACACGTAATCAAAGCCAACTAGAAAGACAGGCCGGGGCACTGAAAAGTCACATGACCAAGATAGATCGAGCAACAATCCAATCTTCATTGTTTCCAACAAACGAAAAAACACTGATTATTGAAATGCAAGCTAGAAACAATGAAGGTTGGATTGTTGCTCGATCTACTTTGGTCGTGTGACTTTTAAGTGCCCCGGCCTGTCTTTTTCGTTGGCTACGCACGTAATTCGTATGAAGTCATGACTATCTACGCTTGGGTTCAAACGCTATTAAATATCATCGCAGACATGCAAGTGGTCGCTGATAGTTTTCTCTCTGGGAATGTACCACTTTGTTATGGGTACTTGCTACTAAACGTGGAAACCGTGCTGAAGCGCGGAACCCACCTCGAAATCCGTCATTCGATATGCAACGACCTGATAGCTGAAATTTCACAACAAAGATCATTCTATGATTTTTCCTCTGGTTACATCTATTAAGGTCATATTATATGCTGATGAAGTTACCCTTCTTTCATCAAATTTGAAACGGACTTATCTGTTAACTTCTCTTAATGAGCCAGCTGGCAAATTAAAAACATGGAATGACACGAATTTTTTAACAGTAAATACCGACAAAACAAAAGTGATGTTGTTTCATCATCGTAACAAAAAGAATACGACTGGGCACGTTAAGGTTTATTCCAATAATAACCCTATACTACAGTAACATTCTTTAAGTACTTAGGATTAACTATTACTCAAGATCTTACCTGGGATCACCACATTGATGCTTTCATGTTAAAATAAAATAAAAAACAAGGGATGATCTCTAGATTACACAACCTTCCTAGTAATATTCTACTTCTTCTCTAATATTCTTAGATACACTGTTCTCTCTGTTACTGTGTTAATTTTTGGGGTTCTTCTACTTCTTCAAATCTCAATCAAATCTTTAAACTTCAAAAGTGGTTCTTACGGACCTTACTTGGAATCTTTAAAACATCTTCTGTTCCTTCCTATTTTTCTTCCATACATATTCTAACAATACATGTATATGAGATCTATTTTAAACAAATTTGTATGTTTACTTATAAAACCCAAAACTCTTTATTTGTGTCAACTCCTATAATTATTGTTCGTAACTATGAAAAGCATAAGCATTTTACTAGATCTTTTAATGGTACAAGTTTGCCGTTAATTAAACCAAATTATAGACACCGCTGTATTTTATACAGCAAGGTGAAAAGCTGAACACAGTTACCCTCTGACGTCAGTTCGGCCCCTACATATTCTATGTTTTGTAGAATGCTAAAACATATTGTTTCACCGTTAAATATAAGCATTCTGGGATTAAGGTGTTTTAATTTTTTTCTAATCTTTTTAGGATTTAGTTTTGTATCAGCGAATATACATTTATTATTACTAGGATCCCCCAATAATCGAAATTCGATCACATTTCTGAGAAAAAAAATATATGTGTAATTGTTCTAGCCTCAATCTTGCTTATTAATAAACTTTGAAGAATGAAAAATAGATAACACAATAAATATCCAAAATGCTTTGCATGACATTTCTGACAATCCCGATTCATTTCACCGCAATGATAACTTTGAAAATTTCTCGGAATAATATTTAAAGCAATCTAAAGATATCTTTTAACATATCTATCAAATTATTATCGAAATATAATATTTGTATTTAAGCTAAATGGTCCCTCCCTATCTCTACGTCTCTCCCCCCGTCCCATTGTGGAAAATTAAGGTCTGTTTCGGACCAAAAATCGATAACTTTTTTGTTACTAAAGAAAGAGTGTTAACAAAATTTTTAAAAAATAAATAAAAATCAAAAATTTCAAAATTAGTATTTATTTTGTTTTTAACTAAAAATATTACTTTCAAAGTGTATGAAAAAAAACTTAAAATAGCTTAGAAAACGACGAAAAAACACACACCGGCCAATGAATTAGAAAACCTTCGTTCAATATGGTATTGACCCTCCTTTGGCTGTAATTACAGAACATACGCGGTTTGGCATGTATTCTACAAGGTGGTGCAATGCGGGCAAGGTAATCGCAGACCATGCATTCGTCAGAGAGACCTTCAGGTCTTGCAGAGTAGACGGAAGCGGATGCCTTCGAGGAATATGACTTTCCAACATGTCCGAAACATTCTAGATCGGATTCAAATCCGGACTTTGCGCTGGTTGTTGCAATGGCAGATGTTGCAACTCGGCGTCATGTTCAGAAAACCACTCCTGAAAAATTCTTGCTCGTTGAACAGTAGCATTGTCGTCCATGAAAAACCCGTCACCATTTGAGTACAAATGCACCATTGCAGGATGGACTTGATCTGCAACAATGTTCAGGTAGTCTTTGGCTTTCACCCGACTGTCAAGGAATATCAGGGGACCCTTGCCATACCAATAAAACATGGCCCAAACCATGACACCTCCTCCTGCAGCTTGAACTATGTTCACAACACATGAGGTGTCCATCGGTTCATGGGGCTGCCGCCAAATTCTCTGCCGGACATCGGTGCAAAAGAATGTGTAACGTAACTCGTCCGACACAACACCTTTTTTCCAGTCGTCTACTGTCCAGTCACACCGTTCTTTACACCACTGCAGGCGAACTTTCTGCTTTGTTGCTGACACCAGGGGCTTCCTCACTGGCATGCGACTTCCCATCCCTATTCGCTTCAACTCTTGGCGCATTGTTCTGGAGGAGATGGGTTGCGATGATCCTTCATTGAAGTATGCCGTCAGTTGCTCCACAGTAGACCTTCGGTTTTGCCGCACAATCCGTCTCAGACGACGTCAGTCCCTGTCCGTGTTGATTGTTTTTGATCGTTTCGACAACTCTTGTGGATTCCGTTTCCACGCATTGAACACCTTTGAGACCTGACCTTTTGAGATACCGGTCAGTTGTACTGTCCTGGAAATCGTAGCTGCAGCTAAATGGGCTCCCACAATAACTCCTTTTTGGAACTCAGACAGGTCTGCTGTTTTCTCCATTTTGCTCAACTTGAGCAGCTGCAGCTTGTTCCTACTGTGTACCTGTGGCTTGGAATAAGCATGTACCTCACATGATTGCATTCATTTGCATATCACAATCGTTTCTGGCCTGTGACACCGCTTTACATATTAGTACAGTAATTCATCATGAGATTCTAATTCATTGGCCAGTGTGTGTACATAAAATGCTTACCTACTAATTATAGAAATATTTTGAGTAGTTGGTTAATAACAATTTTTAAGCAGTTGTTTCTATGGAATAATGTATAGGTACATTAAAGGTACTATATTATACTTGGGGACCATCAGGTTCTGAATTCAGTTCGTTGACTTTCAAAAGCTGCAGAGTATTTGTTATACGGTTTTCTAATGTTTTCAAATGAAAATCAACGATGATTTGAGTTAATTTGATATTTATTATTTAAAAAAAATTATTATTAAAAAAAACAATAAAAAAGGCAATGCTATATGCGTTGATAAATATGGTGCACAACCTGTTCCTTAATGCTACCTTTTTTGAAACGCTTTTAACCTGTGTTAACGTGAACAAATACGCAAACAAAATATATTGTGCACATCTAGAGCACAGGAACTTTTCAACCATATAGGTTTCATGCGTATTCGTCCACGTTAACACAGGTAAAAGTGCATAACAAAAATGTGTTGCCGTATTTATATATAGATTTCCTGTTTTCAAACGGGCATTTGGCATTCGTTTCATACAATGGTGTAAAAAAGGGGGCACTATGCTTAGTTGTTAAGTTCTCGAAAAACAGAGTTGTCTGATTTCCCTTGAAATGTTTTCCCTTTGAAATTTCATTTTTTGTCACATAATTGATCAGTTAAGTTGAGCTTGTTCTTGATTAGGCACCAGTATATTTTTTTTTTAGTTTACCGTATGGTACCTACTTCCACCATTGCTATTTGTATTGCATACGAGATATTACCTATCCCGTTCTTAAGAGGCGATACGTTAGTGTTTACATTACTTAATTGAATGACATTTAATGCTATGCCCTGTTTCCCCGTCTTAAATTTAATTTTGATTTTTACTGTAGAACTAATCATTATTGTTTATGTTTTGAGTTTGTTAAGCCCACTTTGTCTACTCTGTCGGTCTTGTGGAACATAATGACCTCTGTGGACTTCGCTATAACCTGTATTCTTACTAATCCAAATAAATAAAATAAATAAAATATATTTACATATGTTCATCTTTTCAACTTTTATGCGCCTTGTTATACATCCACGTAGCAGACTTAACATTTTGCCAGTGCACAACCGGTAATCTGTACATGAAAACAGGTTTGTTTTTTTTTTAGAAAACTGGTTAATCTAACTATACAATACAGTGCGTCTCAAAAGTTTAGGATATCCCAAACTTATTACTCGTCAGCTCGATAACAGCGCCTAAAACTCTAGATTCGTAAAAGATACCAGTTTTATTTTTGGAGAATTTAAAGAGCTTATGTTAGTGTATGTATTCACCAAATGTCAAACAATTAACATGCAAACAGAAATATTTATTCACATAAGTCTGAGACGTAGCTTGTCTCAAAATTAATTTTTTTGTTTCAATAGTTTGGGATATTGTACAAAAGGTTTTAAGAACCATCACTACCTGCAAAAATAGACTATACCATGATGCAAAATATTTAAATTAACGGACAAATGCACTTTTCGAGACAGGGTTATGGGTTTTACGTAGCTACAGTATGCGCATTTGTTCTCAACAACAAAGCAAACAACTACATGGGGAAGACACCTCAAGTTTCCGAGGAAGACAGAAACAAAATTATCTACTTACACTCAAAGAGTCTGAAACAAGTAAACATTGCAAAGAAAGTGAACAGATCACAAAACACCGTGAGCCGCATCCTGAAAAAATGGCAGGAAACCAAGAGTGTGCATGTGAATTATCGACCAGGTCGTCCAAAATCGCTAAACACCCGTGATTTAAGGACACTAAAGACGATTGTCAAGAGCGACAGAAGAGCAACAATTAGGCAAATTGCATCAGCATTGTCCCAGAAGATTGGGAAGAGCATATCCCACTCCACAGCACACCGACGTTTACAGGATCTGGACCTCACATCACGGACCGCAACTAAGAAGCCACTTCTAACGACTAAGAAAGAACGTCTGGACTGGACCAAAGAACATGTAAACTGGTCGCTGCTGATGTAGAGCAAAGTATTGTTCAGCGACGAATCAATGTTTTGTTTGGATTTTAATACCAGAAACAGAGTGTGGAGAACATCTCAGGAAGCTGGCCATCCATCCTGCGTCAATCGTTTTGCAAAGTATCCTGCCAAGGTGATGGTTTGGGGGTGTTTTAGTAACTCTGGAGTTGGCAAACTATGTGTTATCAATACCAACGTTAATTCTGATGTTTACTGTGAAATGCTGGAAGGTTATCTGATTCCAAGCATCGAGTCACTTTTTCCAGATGACGACTTCATTTATCAGCAAGATGGTGCACCCGCTCATACATCGAAGAAAACAAAGGCGTACTTGAGAGATAAGAACATTCAAGTCTTGGACTGGCCTGGTAACTCTCCAGATTTGAACCCCATTGAAAATATGTGGGGGATAATCAAAGGTCGTGTGAGGAACCAGAGCCCTAAAACAAAGTCAGAATTGGTACAATGTATTCGCGAAGTATGGGGTGAAATTGACACATTGTAGAAACTTAATTTCCAGTATGCCCAAACGTTGTGAGGCAAAAGGGGATTTCACGAAATGGTGAAAAAAATATCCCAAACTTTTGAAACAAAAAAATTAATTTTGAGACAAGCTACGTCTCAGACTTATGTGAATAAATATTTCTGTTTGCATGATAATTGTTTGACATTTGGTAAATACATACACTGACATAAGCTCTTTAAATTCTCCAAAAATAAAACTGGTATCTTTTACGAATCTAGAGTTTTAGGCGCTGTTATCGAGCTGACGAGTAATAAGTTTGGGATATCCTAAACTTTTGAGACGCACTGTAAATATAACTACAATAAATGTGCATTCAACTCGGGAATAACATAACGACCTGAAAGAGTGACGTTTATGCATCAGAAATGCAGGGCCGTTCCGCTAATCGCGTGACACTTGGAGGGTCTACGACTTTTTTTTTAATAATCATTTTTTTAGTTTTATGGGCAAAAAATGTGTCGAAGACCAAATATGCAGCATAGGCCTGATTCGAACCGAGAGCTTGTACAATATATTTATATTCTCTTAAATAAATATAATAGTAAAAATCAGCAAAAATTACAGATTAAAAAAGCTAATGCTTTACTTGGCCACGCAACATGCATTTAAAATTGTTTAATCTGTTTCGTTTTTATAAACTGAATTATATCTACTCATCCTTTCTCGGACAGCTGCTAGTCGTCTGTCTTGAGAATCCATCGTGTAAAGCAAATGTACTCTAACAAAAAGTATATGCATTTTTTTTAAATACTAGCTGAGATGCCCGTCTTCGCCGAGCTTTTTCAAGGCAAAATGAAGACGGGGTATCAGTATCTATCTACTCTAGGTATATACCAATGTTGTTTAAGGTTTGATCCTGGGACTTGTTATTGTCATTGCATAAGCTGGGCGAACGGGAAATTGTCGACGTTTGAAGGCTACAAAATGATCAGTCGCCTGTAACGGTATTCTTGCTATCAAAACGAATTGCCTGCGTTATCCCCCCTAAGTATTGTAGCTTGTAGTGAATCTGATTATTCGGAATTGGCTGTTGAATTGTTTAATACCCAAAACGTTCAACCTAATGCCGTCGACCCTACAATTTACCGAGAACTTCGGACGTTGCTGCGGTTTTTTACCTGGCAGGAAGTCAGCGCATATTGTGATATTATTTTGCGCCAGCGCACGGAGAGTTGAGTTCGTCGGATTTAAGAAAAATCACCCATGGTATGATCCCATGGTATGTGCTTATGTTTCCGTATGGAACGCAAGGGTGGCATGTTTCTGTGCAGTCGAAGAACAATGCTCATACCAAACGTGTTACATACACCAGTTTTATGTTGACGATTATCAAATTCGTCACATAAATGTTTAAGCTCGGCGAAGACGGACATACGTATATAATAAAAATCGTATCTTTCCGTCTTCGCCGAGCTTGTCAATGCAAAACGAAGACGGAAAAAAAGTTGTTTCTGTTGAATCTTAGGATTCGAACTCACAATATCAAGATTGTTGAACACGCCATGTAACCAATGCGCCGAAGTAGCATTGCAAAAATGTAAGTAATATTTTTTATTACCAAGGTTTTGTGCCCGGCGATAAGCAACTTAAACGCCCGTAGAATATCTATCTATATACAGAGTTTCAATGTTTACACATCTTTCTGTGCC